>CAUYON010209574.1:0-12691 GCA_963573935.1 Arctocebus calabarensis | reverse complement strand
GATTTTTCAAAATAAAGTTGTATAAAACGTTTAATTTATTGGTCTTTTTGAGGAATTAGATGCATCACCATTGTATTACAACAGAGCCATTAATCTTGTAGCTTCATCAACATTAACTGGTTCACTTTCATGATGCTGCTGGGGAATCAATTCTTTATGCACAGGTTCAAGAGAAAGGCCTATTGAGAAGTGTGCAAGTTTCTTTTGTATATTTACAAAAGCTTTATTCACTCTGTTAACTTCATCATTTATAATATTTATCTTCTTAAGATTAGTGGTAACTGGTTTTGCTTTGTTTTTAGCCTTAAAGTTTTTTTGGCTGGCTATGTCAAATACTTTCCTAGACTTCTGCCCTCTTAATTTGTTCTTGGCCATTGTCAGACGTTTGATACCCGTGTGCAACTTCCTAGAGTTCTGGTGATGTCAGTATTCTCTTTTTTGATTGGGAAGGTAAAACTGGATAGGTCTAAGTGTCCTAAACTTACCAGCCCGTGAGTGAAAGCTTGAACCCCGTATTTCCCATTTTACAGATGAGTAAAGTGAGATCCTTATTGCTCTGGGCCACCCTCAGCCATTGCCTCCAGGGACAGGAAGGTACCTGGGCCAATGGCACTGCTAGACACAATCCTGTAGACCTTGTAGGGGTTGGAGATGTCCAATTGGCTGCGCTCAAGCACCTCGGAAAAGTCAGCACTCTTGTAGAGGGTGCAGCAGAGCTGTGTCTTCCGGGTGGAAGGGTCCTCCCTATGGGTGGCCCTCCAGGTGCTTGCCCTTGTAGACAGCCCAGGCCTAGAGAGGGGTAGAGCCCAGGCCACTTGGGAGGAATAGCCTGGGGTAGGGGGTCTATCTTGCCCCCCACCCTCTGTCTTCCTCCTTCTCTCTCTCTAACACATGTTCTTCTTCTTCTTTTTTTTTTTTTTTAGAGACAGAGTTTCACTTTATTGCCCTCAGCTCACAGCAACCTCCAGCTCCTGGGTTTAGGCAATTCTCTTGCCTCTGCCTCCTAAGTAGCTGGGACTACAAGTGCCTGCCACAATGCCTGGCTATTTTTTTTGTTCCAGTTTGGCTGGGGCTGGGTTCAAACCCGACACCCTCCGCATATGGGGCCGGCGCCCTACTAACTGAGCCACAGAAGCCTCCCTCTAATACATGTTTTTTGAACTCCTATTATGTTCTGGGTCTGAATTAGGGCTGGGGATTGAATGGCGAATAAGATAAACACTGTCCCTGCTCTAAAGTTTACTGGGAGAAGACAACTGCAGTCAATTAAACAGAAATAACTATATTCCAAATTATGGATTATGATAAATAAGAAAAAAATAAGTTGATGGGATATAAAATAATGGCAGTGGTATACTAACTGGGGAACTATAGACCCAAATCTGCACCCATTGCCATATATACAGTGGACTCCAGATGATTTCAAAAACCAAAGGTAAGAAGTACAACTATAAAATTAATAGGCAATAATGTAAAAGAAAATCTTCTAGGGGCAAAGAACACTTCTTAAACAAAACTTAAAAGGCATGAATCACAAGGCAAAAAATTACCATGTCTGAAATCAGCAAGGGGCTGAAATCTAGAACATACAAGGAACTTCTATAAATCAACAAGAAACAGAGTACATTCCCTAAAGAGAAAAGTCTTACCAAAGGATAGGAATTAGTGGTTTATGGGAGAGAAAACTGGAAGTCTGTGAACCTATAAGGAGTTGCTTAAACTCATTGGTATCAAAGAAATGCAAATTAAAATGTGAGCCACCACCAATAAGCTAACTTTAGTAAGTTGGATAATACCAGGAGTTGGTGGGGATGTAGTGGGGAGTTGCTGGTGGGTATGGAATGGATGCAGTGCTTCTGGATGGTAATCTGGCATGCTTAGTTGAATTAAGTATTATAAATGTACCCTGTGAGCAAAAATCCCAATTCCAAATTCCACTGGCATTCTCAGAGGGGCTCACAAGGAGACCTTGACCCACAGCAGCATTATTTGTGATATTGGGAGTTGGAAGCCAACTTGTTTCCATCCCTGGGAAAGTGAATTGGTGTATGCTTGTAATGGATTCTCACTATAGAGTCTATACGGCATCTAGAAACATCCAGGAGCAAGAGATTAGATCTGCAGAGAACAAGAACAGATCTTCAAAGCAGGGTCATGAGCAGGAAATAAAAAAAACACAGAGCAAAATCTACAAGGTATAAGGTAAGAAGACACATAAAATATCAACATGCAAACCAAAGATATTTATTAAATACATTGGAATGATTGTTGTGGTGGAGGGAATAAGTAAATAGATATGAAAAATGAGGAGCTACTTTACAGAGGGAGATCAAAAAAGGCCAGCTGAAGCCTGAGTGAAAAGAACAGAGTCTGACAAACATCTGGGAGAAGGGTGTTCTGGCTAAGAGGAACAGCATGTGCAAAGGGCCTGTGGTGGGAAAGAGATTGACAAATTCAGGCAAGGCCAATGTGTGGTCAAAGGGGAGGCCATCACCTTCAGGGCTAAGAGGGATTTAACCGAAAATAATTGCACTCAGTCATTGTCATCAGACTCTCCAGGTCTAGTGGTGACACAGACAACAAAACAGAAAAGCCTCAGTTCTTGTGTTGGTGCCAGGGGTGAGACCTTTTGAGGTTTGATTTCGTCATCTGTAAATATTGTCTGTGGGTGTCAATAACCACCTAACCTCATGTGGTTGTGGTGGATGCAGGATGAGCTGAGGCATGTAGAGTGCTCAGCACAGTGCCTGGCACACAGTCAGCACTTATTCATTGCAGCCCTTATTCCTTGTATTAAGGATACTCTAACCCAAAGATAACAATGGCACAGGGCACTGGGTGCTATCATCATGGTAAGAGGAATCTTTGTTTTGCTTACTGCTGTGTGCCCAAACGACTAAGGTGGTACCTGGTACATGGAGGATGTTCAGAAAACATTTGTTGACTGCATTGAGCTGGGCCTTGAAGGGTGAGGTGGGAGTTGAGAGGTGGAGTGGCTTTCCTGGCAGAGGAAGCAGCTTAAGCGAAGGCCAGGAGGTGTGGAAGGGCATGCTTGATTGCTGCTGTTGCTGGGTGTGTATGTCTCAGGGAACGTGTTCAGTAGACTCTCCAAATTCAGGGTAGTCATGTTCTGTAGTTGCCACAAACACTGAATTAGAGAACACAGAAGTGCTGCTCCTGGAAGAAATCCAGGCCTAGGTTTCTGCCATTTCTAGTCATACTATTTTCAGTGGCCAATCCATGTATAACCTGGCTTTATGTGTGTTTCTGTTTCAGGACACTTCATTTAATATACACTGCTGATTGGTTAACATTGAACTTGTAGCTATAGCACTACACCTCATGCCTGCATGCAGCTTGTCTAGCATGTACTTTCCCCATACAGCACCTCACAGACTTCTTGTACTCAATGCACTTTAGCATTATGCTTGGGGGTCATTTAAAATAGTGAAATCACCAAGAAAAGGCACAAAGATATTTTAAAATGTGGCGCTAAATAGCCTGTGAGAACACCTGTTTATAGTATGACACTCAAAATAAGGAGGCAGGGAATTGCCTTAGCTTTGAATGTTGCTGAACGTGTCCACTTATATTTTTTGCCATTCTATGTATAGCTATGAATGGCCACAAAAGTGATGTTACATATTGATTTGGGGATACGTTTTAGCAAGTAGGTGAATTTGCAGATACAGAGTCCATGAATGAGGACTGACTGTATATGGTGAGGGAAGGAGAAAGAGGAATTAAGGAAGCAGAGATAGGTTGAAGCCAGATCATGAATGTCCTTGAACGCCAAGCTTTGTCCCATGGGCTTTGGGGCACCAGTGGGTTTGAAGCTAAGGAGTTGTACACACTATATGTGAGCCAGCGGTGGGTGGAGGGATGGGTGGGAGCAGCCAGAAGGGTGGGGAGAGGCAGCACCCCTGGGTCTCTTACAACATAAAAGTCTTAAGAGGCAGACCAGGCAACCACCCATTCAACACTTATTGAGCACCTACTGTGAGCCAAGCATTGTGCTTGGTGTCACCACTCTCAAGCAGCTTGTGGTCTTAAATTCATAGAGAAAGTTATTCCAATGAACCTTTGCCATGGAGTCAGGGATGACTTGGGAGAGGTACTGCATTGGGGCTTAGTGAATGCACTAAATAAACGAATGCATCAGGAAAGGCTTTCTCAAGGAAGAGATGTTTAAGCTGAGGACAGGGCAGTTGCCCGGGTAAAGGTGAAGAGGAGAGGTATTGTAGGCAGAGGGGACAGCATGTGCAAAGGTCTAATGGTGATAGGACATGAAACACTGTGAAACAGAAAGAAATAAAGTGGAAGAGGGGAGGGAGTGGTGAGAGAGAAGAGGCCGTGAAGGGCACGGCTTCCAGGCCAGGGTGAGGAGTTGGTACCTTTTCACAAGGGCAGCAGGGAGCCGTGGAAGGATTCTGAGTAGGGTTGGATGGAAACCAGATTTGCATTTAGAAAGATGCCCCTGTGGGACTGTGTGGCTTGCCCAGGGACAAGGGCGAGCAGGGAGCCCTGTGAGGTCACTGCAGCTGTCCTGGAAGAGATAGTAGGAGTGGGCTCAAGTGGACAGACTGGAGAGATGTTCTGTAGGAAGAGCCAGCAAGCCTTGGCCATGAAGCAGATGGAGGTTGGAAGAGGAGGAGCAGCCAGGGTCCAGGCACTGGCTCTGGTTCATGGACACAGGTAGCAGAAGTTCAGGTGAGTGAGCTGCTGAGAGTGGTATTTGGGAAGTGCTGAGTTTGAAGGGCTGGGAGGCCATTCAAGAGACAGCACCTGTGAGGCAGCTAGACCAGTAGGCTTGGGACTTGGAGAGAAGGCCCAGAGCCTCCATGCTGGGGCCATTGAGGCAGGAAGGGGAGACATGAGGAGGGAGGTCCACTAGTGAGTGCTGGGAGCCCCAACAGAGGAGGGGACAGGATGGAGGCTGAGAAGAACGGGTCTGGGATGGAAGTAGGCAGTAGAGATTCTGGGAACCAAGTGAGAGTGTTTCAAGGAAGGAGGGTCCACCAGGGGCAGACCCACCCTGGGTCAAAGAGGATGAAGACAGTGATACATCCTTGGATTTGGCAACTAAAAATGCTAGCAGGAAGGACAGAAGCCAGCCTGGGCATGGGGGAGAGGGTAGGAAGGGGAGGTTAACACAGTGGGGACTTTCACAGGTGTGTCACACTGTGAAAGAAGAGAAGTCAGGAAGGAGGGAATGGAGGTCACAGGTGTTTGGGGTGGTGGTGGCAGTCTAATGTGTGATTTGTTGCTTATTGCTGGGGACAGAGATTCCAGAATTTAAATGTTCATGGGAAGGAGCCAGTGTGGAAAAAGTTCATGATAACTGGGGGAGGGGAGGTCATTCCTGCAGGAGGCCCCTGAGAAGGGCTGGTGTTGAGAGCACAGATAAACATTCCCAAGCTTCAGGGGTTGGTGGGTTTGGGGAGGTTGAGGAAAGGCCCATTTGTGGTATCTCATTTCCCAGTGGGTGGGAAGAGAGGCCCTCTGAGAGGTGGGGGTGTGGCAGGTCATGACAGCATGGGGGATGCTATTTGGAGGGTCTCTCACTCAACCCTGGAAGCCAGCAAGTGCCCCATGTTTACAGAGCTGTTTGTGGGTCCAGGTGCTGGGGGGTAGAGAGCCTCCCTGGGGCTCCTTACTGTCCTCTTATCCTGAAGAGCACTGTGTCCTTCTGGGCCTGGTAGCCCTGCTTGGCTATGTGCTTCCAGGAGACGCGGAAGAGGGTCTTGCCTGCGTCCTCCCAGTGCAACCCTGGGTAGCACCCACTCTCAATCTGTGCCAACAGGGGACCTCTGGCTCCTGCTGTGGGTCATCTGCTGTCGTTAGGGACATTTCTCTCCTTTTTTTGCCAAGGGCTGCTGGCCATCAAGATGCAGTGACTGGGGGACCAAGCCCTGGGCTCACTGCAGCTGGACCTGTGTGGTCTGGGATCACCAGGTGGTGCCCTGAGGCAATGGAAAGTGAAAGTCTGGACAGTGGGGTTTCACTTTCTGTTCTATTCCCTCTCCCAGGAGGGACTTTCCTTTTTCTCCTCCTCATGTCAGACTGGCCTGGAGTCGGCGGCCTGAGAGGCTTTGTGGGACCTCAGACCCGCAAGGGCATACCAAGTCAGGAGGCAGATGGATGGACACTCAAAGAGGTGACCTTTCCTACACCTGCACCTGTTAACTGCTCTTCCCAGCCCACCTGCTCTGCTCTTCCCAGCCCACCCGGAAACTTGTCAGTCTCCTCTTAGCCCCTGCACTGGAGTTTGAAAGGCAGAGCCAGTGGTTCTCAATCTTCCTACTACCACGATGTATTTTCATTGTTACAAAGGGGTCACCACTCACAGGTTGAGAACCGCTGGGACCCTCTTAAACTAACTCCTGCCAGATTTGGGGGGCAGTGACTAGTTTCTTTTTTTTTTTTTTTTTTGAGACAGAGCCTCAAGCTGTCACCCTGAGTAGAGTGCTGTGGCATCACAGCTCACAGCAACCTCCAATTCCTGGGCTCAAGCGAGTCTCTTGCCTCCGCCTCCCAAGTAGCTGGGACTACAGGCGCCTGCCACAACGCCCGGCCGTTTTTTGGTTGCAACCGTCATTGTTGATTGGCGGGCCTGGGCTGGATTCGAACCCGCCAGCTCAGGTGCACGTGGCTGGCGCCTTAGCCCATTGAGCCACAGGCGCCGAGCCAGTGACTAGTTTCAAATGCACACTCATGACCTCTATCCCAGAGTGCAGAATCTGACTTTCTGGGCAAAAAGCCAAAACCTCCATATTTTAATGAGGTTCCCCATGGGGTTCTAATGCGGGTGGTCCATGGCCCACACTTCATTCCTTAAATATCTAGAGCACTGACTACTCATTACAGTCCTGGGCCTGGACAGTTTCCTACAGTGTCTCATTTGATTCACCCACAGCAGCCTAACAGGTGGGTATAGGGATTTTAAGAAGACTGAGGTTCAGCGAGGTTAAAGATCTATAATGAGGTCACAGAGCTAGTGGGGGTGAGGGTGGGACACCCAGGATCCAAAGCATCCAGTGTCTCTGGTCCTTACAGCCCAGCAACCTAAACAGTGTCCCATACTGCTTCCTGACAGTGACACCTGAAGTTTAGGGATTCTTGGTGGGGTCTGCTGACCTTCAGAAAGTGTATGTAAATTGTTGATGCCTTTTCATTTTTCTTTCATTGTCAAAGGGGATTTGTGATATGAGAGATTAAGTTGCTCAGATTGCTCCTTGCCTTGTTGTGTACATGGGGAAATGGAGGCTCTGAGAAACCACCCCCACTGTGGTGGGCTGAGGCTGGAAGCATTCTCCCTCATGTGTATCTGTTGGGCTTCTCCCCTTCCCCCATATTCCAGCAGTCTTCTTGTTCTGACACTTCTACAGCTACAGCTAGGGTAGTCAGGCCTTATAGGCTCTAATGGGATCCATGGCATCTCATGTAATTAAATATAAGAGTAATCATTAACACCTGAGCAAGAGTCTTAAGGGTATCAGATGATCTTTCATTTTTCTAGGTTACAGAGTGTACTAATTTAGAGGATAGGGTTAGTGACCAGACTGCCAGAAGTTCCATCCCAGCCCCACCATTTTTTTTTTTTTTGAGACAGAGCCTCAAGCTGTCCCCTGGGTAGAGTGCTGTGGCATCACAGCTCACAGTAACCTCCAATGCCTGGGCTCAAGTGAGTCTCCTGCCTCTGCCTCCCAAGTAGCTGGGATTACAGGTGCCCGCCACAACGCCTGCCATTTTTTGGTTGCAGCCATCATTGTTGTTTGGCGGGCCCGGGCTGGATTCAAACCCACGAGCTCAGGTGTATGTGGCTGGCGCCTTAGCCCGTTGAGCCACAGGCGCCGAGCCTCAGCTCCACCATTTGTTAGCTGGTGATTTGGGTACTGGCCTCAGATTCCTCACCTGTTAGTGTCTACTTGACAGGGTTATTTGAGGATTAAAGGTGATGCAGGTGAAAGTTTGAGCACAGTGCATGTGCTCAAAAGGTGAGTGGCATACTGTCATTGTTGGGTCAGAGTGTAGTGAGGTAATGCTAGGGGGTGGGGGAAGGGAGCATCATCGAGAAGGACCTGGAACATCAGATCAAGGGGCTTTGTTTTGCCCTATCAACAAGGGGGGCTATGAAGACTTTTAAATAGGAGAACACCACTGTCAGAAGCAGAAAAATGTTTTAAACTGGGTGGATGATCGTGCCACCAATCAGACTGGAAGGAGTGACTCCAGCCCCCTCATTCTTCACGCTTAATTCTAACACAAGGCCTGTTCACTTCATGTTCTGTCTGGAATGCTTCTCCCACGTAGCAAAATAGTCCACTCCCTCACCATCTGACATTTTTTCTTTTGTTTATCTGGTGTCTTCCTTATCAGAGTGTCAGCAACATGAAGGCCATGGTTTTGCTCATGTATCCCCAGTGCCTAGCACAATGACTAGCACACAGTAGGTACTCAATGGACATTTGTTGAATAAATGAGTAGAGACTGGAGCAGAAAATGAAAGTTATTTTGTCCATCTCCTCCACCCCAGTTTGGAATCAATGCCTCCCTCACAGCCCTGGGCATGTTACTTGATGCATAATAAAAACCCCATATAAGTGGCTATTGGGTTATGGCTATTTTGGACCCTTCTCAACTTCAGGTTAATTTTAGTTCAGGAAAAGTCAGCTCCAATGGCCTCTGTTCACCCTCACAGTCAGGTACTGCTTTGTTAGGCTGCCCTTAACTTTAAACTTTTGGTGAGAAGGGTCATTCCCATTAGTTGGGGGTAGATACTTCTTGCCAATAACCTCCCAAACTCAGAAGTCGCTGCTTCCTTTATGGGACTCAAACTAGGTTCATGTACATCCTCCTCTGCTCTAGCTGTGTGTCCTTGGGCAAGCTGCCTGACCTCTCTGAGCTTCACTTTCCTTCTGAATAAATTAACTCATGCGGTAAAAGGTCAGGTGTGAGAGAACACTACCTTACCTTAGTAGCTAGTATTGGTGGGTTGGAAAAGGGAGGGAGTTGGGGAAGAGGAGCTCAGAAGGTGGAAGGGGCTTTAGAGAGAAGAAGGACTCAAGGGCCTTGTCAGGAGACCTTGGCTTCGGTAGAGATGTGGGGTGGGCAGGTGTCACAGAAGCGGGTGATCCCAGAATTCAACTTCGCAGACCGCAGTTAACAGAGGGTGGTAGGGGATGCAGACTCTCTCCCATTCCCCTTTCCCGCAGGCTCCAGGTCCGAGGCAGAGTCCTGCCCTCCAGTCTTTGCAGAATGACTAGGAAGCACGAGGACAGGCAGCTTTTGTGTCTCTTTAATACCCACCCAGGCCCATCCAGCCCCCGTTCCCACCCCTCTCCCTTTCCCCTCCCGCCGCTTTTAGGGTCGGCCCCCTCTCCCAGCCCAAGGACTAAGGCACCAGTTGGCTGCAGCAGGCCGGCCCGGACACCGAGACGCACGGATGGAGGACACACTGACTGCAGACTCAGACAAGCAAGGCGGGCAAGGCAGGCGAAGACCACGCCATCGCGGGGCTCCCACAGCCTCTGGGCCCGTCCTGGAGGCATGGGTGGCCCAGACAGCCCCCGCAGGAAACCAGTTGGGAGGGACAGGAGAGCCACGGCGGGGCGGGATCCTCACTTGCCGCCCTTGCGGGACAGACACCGCGGGAGGCAAGAGAAAGTCTGCTTGACGCGGGCCAGCAGCGGCAGCGGCCGGTGGGCTTCCCGGGGCGTGCGCGGTACCAGGCGTTGCAGGGTTCCCTCGGAGGCCGCTGACTGCGGCGCGGAAGAGGCGGCAGAGGCTGTGGAGCCCTGCCGACAGCGCTTGCACAGCGGCAGCAGCGCGCGAACCTCCTCTTCGTCGCGGAAAGGGCACTCTCCGAAGCGTTCCTCTAGCTGCCGGCGAAGCTGCCGGGAGCGTGCAAGAGGCGGAGCCAAAGTTTGCCAGGGGGCGTGACCAAAGCTTGCCCGGGGCGGAGCCAAGGCTTTTGGCCCGGCCCCTTCCACGTCACTACCACCCTTCTCCAAGCTCCCTTCACCTCGCGAAACCCGTCCTCTTCCTGGACACCCCCTTTGCCTTTCTTCTCGGGGTTTCCATCCCTCACTGAGTCCCTCTTCTCCTTTATAAGGCCCTTCACTCCCACTGAACACTCCCTTTCTCTTAAGACACTCCATCTTCCAAACCTGCAGTGACCTCCCCAGTGAGGACGGCATCAACTACCCCCACACCCCACTCACAACGATCCTCACAGGGAGCCTCTTCCTCGCCTGACTCTTTCCTAATGTACCTGCAGGTAAGCTGCTGGCTGCTGAGAGCCCACCCATCTTTTGTCCCCAGGGAGACCTCCATTCCTGACACTTCTTTTTTTTTTTTTTTTTTTTGAGACAGAGCCTCAAGCTGTCACCCTCGATAGAGTGCCATAGCATCACAGTTCACAGCAACCTCCAATTCCTGGGCTCAAGCGAGTCTCTTGCCTCCGCCTCCCAAGTAGCTGGGCCATTTTTTGGTTGCAGCCGTCATTGTTGTTTGGCGGGCACGGGCTGGATTCGAACCCGCCAGCTCAGGTGTATGTGGCTGGCGCCTTAGCCTGTTGAGCCACAGGCGCTGAGCCCATTCCTGACACTTCTATGTGCCATCTGCCCAAGAATTCCTTTGGCTGCATCAGGGACCCAGGCATGAAGTAGGACATGGACAGATCTTCCCCCAGGGTCAAACACTGAAATGCCTTGGGTGCCAGCATGTAGAGCAGCCAGTGGGGAGTGCTGAGAGGCCTGGTCAAACTGAGAGGCCCACACTCTGGTTTAAAAGCGTTCAAATTCTGTATTAGAAAAAAAAAAAAAGGCCTGGCTGTCAAACAAAATACATTTACACCTCGGAGCTCAATGAGCTCAAGAGCCACAAGTCTAAAATCCTAAAAAAGCCTTCTGCTGGTTTTGAAGCAGAGGCTAATATCTTCCCAACTGGTGTTCAAGTGAGAAGAAGGGTCTCCCACCCTTGGCCCAACCCAGCGTCCTGCCCCAGGCCCTACCTTCTGGGAATTCCCCCAACCAAACTCTTCAAGCTGCTGCCTAAAGCCTGGGTTGGGATTGGCTATGGGCCGCGTGGCCTTGATGGCTTCAAGCACTTCCCGCCAGCCTAGCCCCGTCACTGTCATCACATATGCTGTCACAATAGTGGTGCTTCGGGAGATGCCTGCAAAACTGTGACCCCCCCAACAAACCCCCAATTTTCAGTTAAGATCCAGTCTCCTCTGTGCTCCCCAGAGACCCCATCCCCACTCAGTTCCCCCCACCCCCACCTCCTGGGCTCCAAATACAAGGAACCTGCTAGAATCTTTCTTTCCACCTCCAGGTCTTTGCCCATGCTGTTCCTTCTGCCAGGGGTTTCCTCTGGCATTCTCCCATGTCAAGGGCCTGAGTGAAACTTCATTCATTCACTCAACAAACACTCCCCGCTCATTTGTTCTTTTTCAGGTACGGAGGATATTGTGGGAAGAAAATAGACATGGTTTCTGCCAGCCTGGAGCTTACAGAACAGTTGGGGGAGACAGACACTATCCAGAAAAATAATTTCAGGTGGTACTAATTGCTTTCTTTGAAGATGAGTCTGAGAGCTAGGAGATCTGCATAGGAGGAGGTATTAATCTAGGCGGGGATGGGGGGAGAGAGGTAGATTAGGGAAGGGGTTCCCAAGTAAGTGACATCAAGCTGAGTTTGAAAGATGGGTGTTAGTTAGGAATGTTCTGGGCAGCATGTAAAAAGACTGTGAAATGGATTCTGGTGGATTTGGAGAATGAGGAGGCTAGTGCAGCTAGAATGGGGAGGAGGGAGAAAGAGTTGGGGATAAGGCTTGGAAAGCTGATCACAAGGTGGGGGGTCAGGCAGAGCCAGGCATAGGATAGGTGCTCAGTGAGAAGTTAGGGAATAAACAGCATCAGCTGGGCCAGGGGTCTCCTAGCCTGGGGTTCCCCACTGCCCTGTACTACCACCTCAAAGGCCTGGAGAGGAGGAGGGAAGTGGCATAACTATTTGAGGGTAGCAGGCTAATTGCATTACCTCACCTATCCCTTACAGCCCTGTCAGGTCGACTCCCCCCCCCCCCCCATTTTATAGATGAGAAAACAGCCTCAGGGAGAAACAGCTACTTGGCTATTGCCACACAGCTAGTAAGACACACAGCCTTGATTGGTGGACTGTCAGGCTCTGTGACAGGCTTTCTACCCTCCCCATCTGATGATGGTGTGTTCAGGACAGAGGACAGACACTTCCCCCTACCTGCCCTTAACTCACCAGTGCACAAGGCAGTTCCCTCCATTGAGGCGGCAACAGTGGATGAAGTTGATACATTCTTTGAAGTGCTTTTTGCTAGAGAAGAAAGCAGTGGGGTAGGGAAGATTAAGAAGGCAGGTCTCTTAGGAATCAATCCCTTCCCATTTAGAGGGTAGCAAGGGACAAAGAGACCTGGGTTCCTCAGGTCAGCCAGTGCATGCCCTGACTAGTAAAGAGGTGGAGGTGTGTCTGAAGCAATAATGGTGGCATTTCAGGGCTCGGCGCCTGTGGCTCAGCGGGCTAAGGTGCCAGCCACATACACCTGAGCTGGCGGGTTCGAATCCAGCACGGGCCCGCCAAACAACAATGACGGCTGTAACCAAAAAATGGCCAGGCGTTGTGGCGGGCGCCTGTAGTCCCAGCTACTTGGGAGGCAG
>CAUYON010209571.1:0-20737 GCA_963573935.1 Arctocebus calabarensis | reverse complement strand
GCATCTTACAAGGGTACAAGTGAAAATTACTAAATGTAGAATATAAATGTCTTCGTATAGTGATTAAAAGGCCATGAAGGCTATGTTAAATAGTTCAATGAAAATATTTCAGATTGTATATAAAGTCAGCACATTGTGCCCATGTTTGCACCAATGTACACAATTATGATTTAATACAAATTTTTTTTAAAAAAGAAACATTTATCGAAAGAAGGGAGAGTGGATATTGGGTTGACACCAAAAAAAAAAAAAAATTTTTTTTACCGTATGTACTTCTCCATCAACAATCCCTCAACTCTAAGCATAAAGCTCTTCTTTAATAATTTAATTTTCACATTAACTGAAGAATCTCTTTCTGTTTTTGTAGCACTCCAATTCTGAGTATCTGTGAGACTTCAGAGCTCCAGATGCCATTCTGTTTCTACAGCCACCCTTGGCTAAGTGCTCACATTTGACCCTCAAGGAAATAATCCTCAAATGCATCACAGACCCCCAGGAGCTGGGGTTGTGTTCCCTCCTACTCTGTGCTACAGAGTGCCAATCAATCAATCTCTCTGTCTCTTTCTCTCTCTCTCCCTCCCCCTCTCCTGCCTGTTGTAGTTCCTTATAATGCAGAAATTAATCTCTTGTCCCGAAGATCCAATTTATCCTCTTTGCAAAAATTTCTTGTGTGTCACTGATTCAAAATCTTGAATTCAATCACATGACATCACCCTCATTTACCCTCTTTTTCTTAACCCCAAGATGATGGCAATTGTGTGTGGTCAATTCATGTATTTATCAGTTTGCTAACGCTGCCAGAACTAAAGACCACAGATTGCGTGGCTTAAACCACAGAAAATGTCCTGCTTTCCTCATACTCCAGTAAGCTAGTGGCTCAAGATGAAGATGTCAACAGGGTTGGCTTCTTCTGCAGCCTCTGTCCTTGGCATGGAGATGGCTGTCTTCTCCCTCTGTTTTCACACAATCTTTCCTGTGGTTATTTGGGTCCTACTCTCTCCTCTTCTTTCAAGGGCACGGGTCATACTGGATTAGGACACACCCATTTGACCTCATTTTATTGTAGCTGCCTTTTTAAAGGCCCTATCTCCAAACATAGTCCATATTAAAGGTTAGAGCATCTACATGTAAATTTGCAGGAGATATAATTCAGCCCCTAGCAACCCAGTAGATAGCTCCTGAGACATAGTTCCTAATTTTTCTTTTATTCTTGTAGCATATTCCTCTATTTCCTCTGATTTATATTTCTGCTTCTTCCTACCTTGTTCAATTCTTATCCCTTTTGGTGACCTTTTTGTATTGGTTCTCCCATTCTGTCAAGACATATCTCTAAATCCATAGCATGTTTCTGCACAGATCCCTTCCAAGAGTGGAATAAAACTTAACCTTCCTACCCCAAATCTAAGGAATAGTCACTTGTTATATCTACACCACCTTTACACAAAGTTCTCCACACTGGTGTGCATTTGGATTAGCAGTGACTACTATCCCCATTTTACAGGTCAAGTCATGGATATCCAGAGAGGTTGTATAATTTTAATTTAATTTAATTTAATTTTTATTTATTTATTTATTTTTGAGACAGAGTCTCACTTTGTCACCCTCAGAAGAGTGGCATGGCATCATAGCGCACAGCAACCCTCTTGGGCTCAAGTGATCCTCCAGCCTCAGCTTCCCAAGTAGCTGGCACTACAGTTGCCCATGATGACACTCAGCTAGTTTTTCTATTTTTAGTAGAGATGGGGTCTTGCTCTTGCCCAGGCTGATGTGAAACTCCTGAGCTCAAGCAATTCACCCTCCTTGGCCTGCCAGAGTGCTAGGATTACAGGTGTAAGCCACCACACCTGGCAGTTGTATAATTTTCTAATTAAAATTAGAAATGGAACCTGGTAGTTAGATTCCCATGAAGCAGATATTTTTATTAAACTACATTGTACTTTCCTAACTTCTGTACTTGGTCTTGCTGTCCCTTGTCCTAGAATACCACTGCCCTATTCTTTCCTGCCTTGTTTGTCTTTGCGTGTGGCATGAACAGTTTTTATCTTTGGAACTACATGTACCTCACGCTGGGCATTATCTTTCACAGATTACCTAGAAAAAGCAAAGATTAATAAATGGTTCCTTGGCTAGAAACTGATTTTGTTTCAATGAATAATATTACTAATAACTACTTAACATCTGTGTAGTGTTTTAAGAGACTGAGTGCTACCTACTGCACAACAAGGCACCTAGCATTTTATATTTTATAAAACACCCATTTTTGTTATCCCATTTGCTCTCTGCATAAAAATGATTACAAATAAGTATTAGTATCTTTTTTACAGATAAAAACTACAAGGCTCAGAGCAGTTGAGAGGCTCAAAGTCCTGCAGCTGGTAAAGAATAAATCTAGGCAAGACTTGTCCCTTCTAAAGCCCACCCTCTTCTCATCTGCCATCCTTATTCTAAAATCTTGCTTGGGCTTTGCTAACCCTGGAGCTGCCCAGTTCTTTTACTGATAGAAAAAGGAATTTGTAAGCCCAATGTCATAAGCTAAGTTGGCTTATGGACAGAGGCATTATTACCACCTCAGGAAGACTACCAAAACGAGAGCTTAGAAAACAATCAGGGAAAAAAAGATGGAGGTGGGAAGGACAATGAGTGAAGAAGCAGGAAGAGGAATTATGCTACAGCATAAGAAGGAACTAAGTGACAGCAGCAAAAGACAGGAAGACAGGGTAAAATAAAACGAGTATTTTTTTTAAAGCGACAACAAACACATTATCCCGAAGCCCGCAGGTGCCAGCAATTCAAATAAACGTATAGCAATTAACAGAATTAACACAGCCTTAAATAGCTTGGCTCACCAGATGTGGATGCCTATCAGGGTTCTATAAAATGTAGAGTTATTACAGATTAAGCCATTAATCATCTGTTCAGAGACTATCTCTGGCTGTAAAACCCCATTCGGTTTTAAATGGCTAATAATCACAAAGGGATGTGGAATGTAACGTGCACCATGATGTTCTACCCAATCCTTTTTCCTTTAAATATGTGTTCCATGCTCCCATTTCTCCTGCTTCTCTTTCCTCCCAATCAGAGATGCTGGGAACAAAGAGAGATGAAATGGGCCAGTCCGTCCCAGAGGTCTTAGCAATGCGTGAGCATCTCTACAAGAGGGAATGGAGGAGTGACAGATGGCGGAGGAAGAGGGATGGTGTAGAAAGAACTGGATTAACACAGAAGGCCCACCATATAGGAGGCTGTCCTGATGGCCCGGGGATCTGACAGGGATGCTGCCCGTGCAACCCAGTCTCTGCACGGCAATGCTCCACTACATTGTCTTTGAAGGTCATCCAGCAGTAACAGCTTGGCAATGCCAAGGACGGAGAGAAGGAGAAACACATGCCCTCACAGGCAGGGTCAGGGAAGGCTGAAATGGGAGTCAGAAAGAAGTGCTTTTCTGTAGAAATTTTAAGAATTGGAGAGGCACTGTCCAGACCCACGCTGAAGCTGATGGAATATCCTTTCCATCCCTGCTCTTCAACTTCCAGGACAAAAACATACATCAAGGGGGAAGTAGGAGTCGGACTAACTTTAGTCCTCAAGGAATTAAGGCCTGGTAGAGAAGATGCCAGCGGCCATGTTGTTCCACTGATTCTCATCTACTTAACATCTGTGTAGTGTTTTAACACTTCTCATTACCTAGAGAACAAAGCCTCAGGACACAGCATGAAATAGAGCTATGAGATGCCTCTTACCGGATTTTGCAGCTATGGCTCCAAAACTCCTAATCTTATGCTTGGACTTCTGCAAGCAACAAGTTGTTCTTAAGTTTCTTCTTAGACCCCAGGCTGTGTCCTTCCTCCCTGACTTTGGTCTTGCTGTCCCTTGTCCTAGAATACCACTGCCCTATTCTTTCCTGCCTTGTTTGTCTTTGCATGGGGCATGAACAGTTTTTATCTTTGGGACTATATGCACCTCACCCTGGGCATTATCTCTTCACAGATCCTACCGTGAGACCCGGGACATGTGACGTTCTCCTCAGCAGCCCCATTGCAGCTGGAGATGCCTCCGCCTGTGTGTAAACCTTATAGCTTTATAGCAATATTACATGCGTATGTCTGCCTCCCCCACCCTCAAGTGTGAGGTCCCCAAAAGCAGGAACCACCGTGGACCAGATTTGTCTTGGCACAGTCCTTGGCATGTTGTAGGTTTTCCATGAATATCATCTGTTTGTTGTAGACTGAATGTTTGTGTCCCCGAAATTTGTATGTTGAAATCCTCACCCCCAATGTGATGATGTTAGGAAGTGGGGCCTCTGGGAGGAAATCAGGTCACAAGTGGGGTCAGTGCCTTTATAAAGGGACCCCAGAGAGCTCACACCTCTTTCTGCCATATGAGCATAGGATGAGAAAAAAACAGTCTACAACTGAGAAAATGGCCCTCCTGAGAGCCTATCTGTGCCGACTCTGTGATCTTGGACTTCAACCTCTAGAATCCAAAGAAATCAATTTCTACTTTTTTGTCACCAACATGTTCTGTGGCACTTTTTCTACAGGAATCTGAAGTGACTGAGATATAAATGCCACCAGATTTTAGAGTTCCGTGAGGTCAGATCATTTACCTATTTATTCCAGACATATGTATTGAGTACATTTTTCATGTCAGGGACTATTGCAGCTGCTGAGAAAACATTCATGAACACTAAAGACCTTTGCCCTCACAGAGCCTACATTTTAATAAAGGGAGACAGACAGTGCCAAATAAATGGCCAAAGGCAACAGACAGGGTAAAGACTGAGGGCAGGTGAGATGGGTTATCCCTATGTGAGCAAATACGAGGTAAGGTAAAACTCAGAATAATGTTTTTCTGGAAAAAAATATACATTAAAAAATACTTTTTTAGGCTCAGGCCCTTAGCTCAGTGGTTAGGGCACAAGCCACGTACGCTGGTGTTGGTGTGTTCAAACTCAGTCCTGGCCTGCTAAACAACAATGACAACTGCAACAACAATAAGAAAAGTAGCCAGGTGTTGTGGCAGGCACCTGTAGTCCCAGCTACTTGGGAGCCTGAGGCAAGAGAACCACTTAAGCCAAAGAGTTGGAGGTTGCTGTGAGCTGTGATGTCATAGCACTCTACCCAGAGTGACATGGTCTCTGTCTCAAAAAATAAATAAATAAAAGTACTTTTTTAGTAATTTGCTAATATAAGATATACAAATATTGCATGTGCTAATGCATGCTTACTTGGCATATTTACATTAATAATAGTTTAATTAAACTATATGAAAAGATGCATTACATAATGCTTAATAATACTTAATATTGTGCTTTATAATGCTGTATGGTTTCACTTTTAGGTACCTCATTTCATTTGTTCTTAAGAAGAACACAACACAAATCTCATTATCTCCATGTTCTGGTGTAAGAAATTGAGACTCAGATAAAATCAGGAGCTTAGTCTAAGCCATACGGCTGGTGAAAGAGCTGGTATTTCTGACCAGATTTTCTGATTTTAAACCCAAATAGTCTTTTTAATTATAACATGATGCCTTCCTCAAAGACTTTTTTTATCCTGTTCTTCCTAAAAAAGGTTTTAATCCATTCTTTCTGGCCTGACTGAGGCTTTTTATGTAACATTCCTATGATCAGATAGCTGGGTGTGGGGCAGGGTAGGGAGGGGTGCTTCTTGAAAGACTCAACTATTGCTGTGTCAAGATGTTTTGTAGTCACCCCAGGAAAGTCAAGTGGTCAATAGTACCTAAGGACATTTCCCAAGACAGATATTTATGAATTTACAAATGTGTGATTTCACTCAGCAAATATTTACTGAGAACCACTAAGTGCCACAAACCATTCTAGAAGCTGGGAACGCAGTAAGAACAAAAATAAGATAGATATGTTGAAATGTGAAAATGTGAAGAGGAGCGTGGTGCTGACTTTGTGACACTGAAGTGGACACCAGTCTTGTCTTGATGAGGAGGGGTACAGAGAACCATGATAGCTTGCTGACGATTTGGACATTCTTTGCTGTGGCTTTTACAGTGGCATCAAGTTAGGAGGCTGCATACAGGCAAAACCCACAGTCACTGGGCACAATATTGGAGCTAGAACTTAGCTTGTAAGTGGCAATAAGTGGCTATAGTTCCAAAGATAAAAACTGTTCATGCCACATTCAAAGAAATATTGATGCCCTGTAACGGAAATCCTGTCATCTCCTTGCCACATCCTGAAGTTGAAGAAAATTACCCATAAAAAGACCCAGGTTCATGTAGGCCAATGTGGAGCCACAATAAAAAGAAAGGATTAGACAAAAGGCTAAAAGCAGGGAAGAGAAGGAATTGTAAAAATAACTGGCTCCTGATCTATAGTTAAACAGAGTGGGTAAATGGTGTTCATCAAGCAGTTAAATCCTAACCTAGCTGGAAGCTCTTGCTGGTCACTAATCTGTCACATCAATACCAAGAACAAGAGAAGATTTTCCTAAGATACCCACAGAAAAGTGAATTGTAATGATTGAATAGAAAGAAATGACATGTCAGGCATACATGAGATGCACAGTTATCTGTTCTAAGTACTCAGACAAATGTGAAGGCTCCGAGTCCCTTAGAAAGACTGTAATTCTGTATGTGTAAAGCAGAGGTGGAGGTGGGAAGCGATAATGGTCTACAAAATAATAATGATAATAGTTACAATGTTGTACAAAACGCATATTTGTACTTCCAGATAAAATATGTGTTTTTACCACTAAATGCAATTATTTCTATTATAGAGACTGTGTTTCAGAACTGCCTTTAATTTCTAAGCTATTGTGTGACACGTCTGACAGACTTTTGAAGCCTTCTGTTCTCTACCTGTGATGGATAAATGTGTGTGTGCATGAAGTCATCAGAGACATCTTTGTGTTCTTATGAGACTGGAGCTTCCTTCCTGATAAATAGAATATTTTGGTTGGGAAATTGCTCCCTTGCCTCCAAATACATAATCAAGACATGAGTCAATAGAGTATCATGTCGGGGAAAATCACTTCAAAAGGTCAACCTTAAATCCCACCCAGGAGAAACTCCAGGCCCAGGACTGTTACACTACAAATGGATGAACACTCCACAGCAACCAGGCCTCATGCGGTCCTGAGCCACGTCCTCAGTAACGAGAGTGCTGCAATCCTTTTCTGATGACAGTGCAATTCCAACGCAGTGTGATTTAACAGTGTTTAAGAATATTTCAGGGCTCATTAGATATCAAGCGCTTTATGACTTTAGTCTATCCAAAAAGGAGTAAATCCCAGGAAAAAAGAGCTCTGTGTCTACCATAATTCCATCAGAAATGGAATCCCTGAAAGCCAGCTGCAGCCTAGGTAATGTCCCACAGAGAGAGACGAAAGCACTCTTTGGGTCCTTCTTTTAATTTGTCCTTCAGGCTAAGAACAAAACAAAGCTATAATTAGATTTTTCCCTCTTTTGTCAAGTCTCTTCTTTCCACCCCTTCCTCTCAATTCACTCAAGGTTTATTGCGACAACTCCTGGCACAAATGTGACTTCTTCTTTAAAACTAACTCCCACCTAAAATTTATGTTTTCTCTACTGAGAGCATTTAATTCGTAGCACTGAAAACATGATGTCACATGATGTACTTATTCATTCACTGATCTCATCCCCCTTCCTAGATGACAAAGCCTTTGAGACTATGGCTTGTGAAGAACCAGCATGTTTAGTTACAGCACATAAAAAGGTACCCAATGGTTACTTGATAAATAGGCTCATCCAGCAAATCCTTTTCCTGCACTTGCTAAGTGCTCAGCACATCACACACAATTCCAAGGGCATGTACATGGCTCCCAGTCCTGTGGTGTGAATGAATGCATGGGCAAGACACCTTATGTACAGCTGACGCTCAACAAATTTCAAATAACCATGATAAGAATAAAACATAAGCCCCGAGAGAAAGCTCATAAGATGTCACAAAGGATTTTTGTCTACAAGGAGGAACACGGTTGGAGTCTCAAGGAATTTCCCCAGGGAAATGGTACAGATATCTTAGGCAATCACGCTTAGTTTAGATTAAACAAAATATGCAGTGTACTGCTCTGATGACACAGTGTTCCAAATGGACTTTACCAAATCATGTCTGATTTTTTTTGCTTCAACAATTGACCTTAGAGATGGAACTTACACTTGGCTGATGTTCTTTTGCTATTAGACAGAGAGATCTCAACGTATCAGCTACATGGGTAATAAATGAGTAATGGCAAAGTCCCACTGTTTCTTCCCAGCTACATCAACTAGTTTTCAGGGAGAAAAAAAAAAGGATAAACCAGTCTTGAGGGGTTTAATGTTATAAGAATTTTCTTCCATCTCAAATAATTAGACTCCTGGGAACATCAGGTTTGGCAAAGGTAAAAATAAGATACATGTTACATTTTAAACAAGACATGCAACCACAAATTTAGCCAGTTTTAGCTAGATTTTGACTTTCCAAATCAAAAGCACAAAATCAAACTTTACATGCTTCTAGTTCCTTGGGACTTCAGTAGCTGTTCATCTGTGTAATTGCATTTGACTTATAAAGCACAGTTAGATGGGGAAATAGAGCTACAGAGTCTGTAAGTGGCAAACCCAAGATCATACAATCAGCTGAAGACAAAATTAAAGTCTTTTCTGCTATAGCATCTATCATCTCATAGAATACAATAGAGGACAGATGCAGTTATTGGTCTCGGAATCTCATTTGTTCTTAAACAAAATAGACACACCGTGCATTTGATGGAGATGTGTGAACTTTACCTCTTTAAGGCAGCCCATGAAATTGTTGCTGACGGGGGAACCAGGCAAGTCAGCTGTGCTTGGGCTTCCTCCCACGTAGAAGAAGTCATCTGAGCCCAGCATGGTGTAGTCCTCTTGAGTATAGCCCGTTGTGGTAAGAATGCCATCCACAGAGATTGTCACCTGGTGAAGGGACATAGGGATAAAAAGAAAAAATCCCAACAATGACTTTACAGTCCCATCAAATCCCAGTGGCTCCCCCTACTTGTGGCATCACTTTCATTACGATTTTGGTGAGGTATACTTTCTAATTGGGTTTGATTTGGGTATGTGCAGCCAAGTTCCATTTTCTGGTCTGCCTCTGTTGGTCCCCATCCTCCAGCACCCCCCTGCAGGCTGATGGGGGAGCCAGTTGGAACTGCCAAGCTGGGCACCTTGTTCTACTCATAGAACTCTTTATTCAGTCAGGCTAGAAAATGGAAAAACCCTCAGACGGTACCACTTGTCTCAGTTCATTGCTAAAATGACTGTTTATTTCTTTTATGATTTTTTTATGGTGGTAGTGAAAAACAGCAAAGGAGACATTTGATGATGATGTTTGTTAGGGGTTGGTATTTGGTTGTTGATTTTTTTTTCTTTTCCTTTTTTTTTTCTTTTCTTTTCTTTTTTCTTTTCCTTTTTATTTGTTTCATTTTTGGCTCACACACCACACTGACAAAACAAACATGCATTCAGGGAGGGAAAGAGAAGGGGGTCTTGATTCTGATGTGTCATGGATGATACATGCTGTGGACTCCCCCAGGGCACCTGTGGACTCTTCCAGGACTCCCCCAGGGCTCCCCCTGCCCTCCCTTGGCTCCCATCACCAGCACTGAGAGAAGAAATGGCCCAAACCAAAAAAGCAATTCTAACAAAAACAAAAGAATGATGAGGCATAATAGCCAAAACAATAGTAATGATAACACCCACAGGGAAGAAATAGCACCCTTACACCCAACACCCATGAAATGAGCAGAGGGCGGAGAGAAAAAAATGGCACCTCAAAGCATGCACACACCACACACTGACACACCCATGCAAAAAGTGTTCAGAGCCAAGAGAGAAGGCAGAAGAAATAAAAAAGTAGGGAAGTAGGAAAGAGTGAGGAGAAATTAAAGAAAGAATCAAAGTCCACTTCACACTTACATGCATCGCACAAACCGAAGAATAAGATGGGAGTGGAAAAATTGGAAAGAAAAAAAAAACACTCAAAACTAAACAATCATCTTTTCCCTGCCTGCCACCTCCCTTGCTCAAAAAAGAAAAGAAAAGAAAAAGTCCAAACCCAACCCCAAAATATATGAAGGATGAGAAGAAAATGAAGAAGAGTGGGGGGGGGGAATAAAAACGAAGACGGTGGAACTGGGTTGGTAGTAGTTGGCAGGTTGTTAGTAACGAGAAAGGACATGGAGGAACAAATTCTGATGTTGATGGGGGAAATCCACGAGACGGGAACATGCCATGCAGAGTTTGTATGGAGAACACAACTGCTGGAGCTCCTTGTGGCCCCAGAGGGGAAGTAAGGTAAAGAAGGGACAGGAAGACTTTAGTTAGTCAAGTACGTTCCTCCCCAGATCACCAGTGGCAGCCATGGCCACACCAGAGGGAAAGAGGAAGGGGATTAAGGGAAGGGAAGGAGAAAAAAGAAAAGAGGAAGCGTGAGAGGGAAAGGAGCACACGGAGAGAAGAAAGTCCTCACTATAAATCACTATTGTCCCTAGGCTATACCTTGGAAGTTGCCAAATAAGAAAACAAAACAAAACTAATTTAGCTAAATGGAAAAAAATTCTTTAAAAAAACATTTTTTAGGAGAAAAAAAGTTGAAAAACTAGAGTAAAGGAAATAAATCATCACCACCAAACTTGACCAAATGTCATTTCCAGGAAAAGTGCATTCTTTTCCATTTTCTTTTTAAGAAAAAGAAAGGTTTGCATTTAATTCAACCAAAATTTAAAAAGAAGAAGAAAGGAGTCTAAGGAGAAAAGGGGGGTTTGGGGAGGAAAAAGGGGGCAACACACGGCAAACCCAAAAAAAGAGACAATAAGAATGATATCTACCAGACAATGTAGTTTGTTTACCATAGCGTGTCCGATGCCTGAGTGCTTTGCGGAGAAGGGGGGAAGAAAGGAAATTAAAAATTGTGAACAGAACGATTGTTAATTAAAAAAACTAAAAACAAAGATGAGTCGTTAGGGTGTTAGTACATTAGTCGGTTAGTAAAATGACACATTGCATGAATGATCTTGTGTTAGTTTTTCAAAAAAAAGGCACCCGACACAGAAAAAGAGAGTGGGGGGAAGACAATGAGACCAGGACTCTATGGAAAACCTTGCCACCCAGGGCACCTCCAGAAGAGGAACTGGGGTCCATGTGCCATTGTGACTCCCCATGACTTCTAAATGCCCCTCAAACCAGATCTCACCCCAGTTAGAATGAAGGTCATACTTACTTCCCCAGGGCTCTTCTGAGTGACCACAGCCCACACTCCCGTCCCCCGCAAAGTCTAATACAGACACATTCCACCTTTTCTGAACGAATTCTCCCCCAAAGTGTACCATTCCACATGTGGAGTCATTCACATTTGACTCTGACTACACAGATAGATGATCGTGACCTTCTCCTAAAAAGGACTTAAAACATTTATAGATCAAATCTAGGGTAGAAGAGCTATGTTAGGTAGTATACTCTGGTTTTCTACAGAAATTTAAACATCTACAAGCTCCTTGATTTTTGTGGATTTGCGCAGCCAGCTGGAGGGAAACATCCTTCTCTTTCCTTTCCTCTAAGTCTAGAATAACTGTGTCATTAGGATGCTATATAAAAAGTCATAGTCTTTTTTATTACCCTGTGAGGTTATTATTTTGTTTATTTTTCCAAAATGCTTAGGTGGCTCCCTTCCCCATTCCTCTTGAACAAGCTTCTAAGCGATTTCTTATATGGACAGCAGGGAGAACTGACAGGTTAAACACAATCATAGAAGCCCTACAATTAGTCTCCTTGTTGCTATTTTCAAATGATAAAGTCCTAGCACACCCTGAGCTGAGACACTTGAAGAAGAGATGACTGGTAACTCCAGTTTTGTGTCTGTGGTTTAACAAAAGTAACACAGAAAAGTATAACAATTAAAGTGATGGTCATGACCTTGTACTTAGGCAAGGTAATAACAAACTACCTTGCACACACGCACAAAAATACCTCACTCCTTTGGCCCCTAATCCCAGTTATAGTTTGGAACAAATACAGATAGTCCATGGGGTCTTTCTTTAATCAGAAGTCCCAGTAAAGTACCAGGCCTTGGCCCTAACTTGGCTTAAAGGCAGAACCATCACAAAATGATGACCATGAAGGAAGAAATAAGGAGAGTTCTGTATTGTTTGGTGATAAATACTCCAGAAAACCCGAGGTTAACTTTACTCAGATGAATTTTTGCCATAGAAGGCATTCAACCCTACCAAAATTATGGATGACATTGCCCTAAGTTTGTTAACAAATATTTATGAAGCTATTTGCAATTTCATTTAAATAGACAGGAGTGTCCTACCCTTCAAATGTACTCTAGAGAACTGAAAAGGATGTTATAAATGTTTTTTTCTTAATGAATGGGCAAAATAATAATCTTATATTATTCAGCATGAAAAAGATTGTGTTTGTAAAATCAACTTTGCTTTTCAGAGATTTCCGTCTATTTCAAAAAAATCACATTTAGATACAAAATTTAGTCTGGATTTCAATGAGTTCCAATATTAGGTGCTCATGAGATTAATATACTCTCTGCCAAGAAATACCCCAATACCCTAAGGCCTCTGTAGCCTCATATAGAACAGAGAGCTACACATGGCTGTACCCTTGGCACCAGCCAGACGCAGTCACCTCTGAGACAGAATGCTCAGTCTGTAGATCATGCGCACGTCACAGCACGTCTATCCCCAGACCACGGATGAGCTCATAATCCTTCTGGAACATAAGGTGCTTTGCATATTTAGCCACCACACATGGCTGGGGAGGATCGTAATCACCATTTCGCTAATGGAAACTATGATGTAGAAAGGTTAAACGGCTTGTCCAAGGACACAGAGAGGTGTTGGGCCCTAGAACTTGGAACAAAATCATCCATGCTGATTTGCCTGTAGATACTCAGACTAAAACAGCACAACTAATATTCGAATTACAGTTTGGCTTATGCTCTCTCTGTTTAAATGATCTAATTGGGACCTTACTCTGTCTCAGAAAATTGTTGTTAGTTGAAACAAAAGCTTTCCCAGGCTAATTAGAATCATTCTAAAATAGTAAGGAAGGGTAGGAAAGAGTTAGAGAAACAAATTGGTGAGAACCATGTCTGATTCTGCTCCCCAGTGCATGAAAAATCTCTCCCCGCTGACTAATGTCTAAAGCGTGTTATTTTGTACCTGCCATTTGCAATTGAACAAAGGTTATATTTCACTTTTTGGTTTAATCTGTGCAGCTCACACATATTAAACACTTATTGTGAGCAAATGGAAATTTGATTCTGATTCTCTTGACAGTTGAGAAGTTATCTTCTGGGTAAGTGTAGATGGAGCAGGATATAAAAGAAGATAGTAGCAGTAGGGTTCTCAGGCCTTGAAAGGAAAACAGAGAACAATGATCCAAAAATGCTGAGTCCACGTACATTCAGATGATTAGGAACTCCAAGTCCTGTGTTACTTGGCAATGTCACCACAGATAGAATGGAATTTCTCAACCAGGGGGCTTCCTTGACACACTCAAGTGTGGAAATGTGTGTTTCAACTACTGTGTGCTTCCAATGTGTGCTAGCCTACACCATTTATTTAGCATTACTGAGTCAGATTTTACTAAACAGAAAACATACGCAAGACACCTGTCATTTCTTATGCTTTCATATTTACATTAGAAAGCATTAAATCAATCTTGCTGCAGAAGAAAATTTGATAAGTACTTTCTGGAGTGTGCATAGTGTTTTCTGATTAATAACGGATGGAAGCTATCCAACCAGGTTTAATGACAAATTTGCAAGTAAGAAAACCAAGTGAAAATGGCAAATTGGAAAAGGCAGTCTCAGCACAGATCTTGATGTGTATAGGAAATGCTTTTCTTTTATGGATATCGGTTGGGGTGTTATTGGTTATTGGTTATGAAATTGAATACAACCTCACTTGGCTAAGGCTTTTTTGAGAATGTTGTCACCTGACAGAGTTGCCTGCTTAGAACTGGCAAGCGATGGGGGTTCCCAAGCACCGACAGAACCAGGAAAGGCTGCTCCAAAGTTGGCTTTTTTTATTTGGGTCCTTCCACTTTGCAGGCCTCCCAGGCAACTGAAGAGTCTGGGAGGTAGAAACAGGGGCAATAGAGTAGGACCACCACATCAAGGAACAGAGAAACAGGAATTCAGAAAGATGTCAACTAATTAACTCCTAGGATCAAAGTTAATATAACAACAGGACAAAAAGAAAGAAAAAGTTGAGGAAGAGTGGTAAATTAACAGGAAGAGAAAAAGAAGACTTTCTGGAGGGAATTAAAATTATGGCATCATGGCAATGGCTAACTTAATTAAAAGGAAAAACATATATTCAAAGAATGTAGGATATCTACCCAGCTGCAGAAACAAAATGCTGTCCCTAATTGAATTTAATAATAATACGATAAGATTCAAATGTAATTAAGAAAATGATAAAAAGAAAGCAGGATAAACAGGATGAAAGTACTCATAACTTTTATTATCTATACAACCACCAAGTACGTTTTTCTCCTAAATAACAAGAACAAATGGAGAATTGAAGCCTGAGGAGAAACATAGTTTAATAATTTTCCTTGTGAATTGCAAAGACTGTGAGAAAGACTGTGTTACATCCGTACCTGCATCCCTACCCCTCTCCGCCTCACCCGTCACCTGCTCCACAAATTTCCTACCCAACCACCTAAGGCGATGAGCCTTCCGGGCTCTCTCTTCCCTCAGCCATTACCTGCCGGAGGTTGCGTGTCACTTTGACATCGTGCCAGGCGTTGTCATTGAACTTTCCATTCACTGGCTCCACAATGGCCTCAAAGGCCCCGGACCCCAGGTTAATGACCAAGGAGACCGCGCCATCCTTCAGAGCCAGGTTAACATAGTCAGCTGACTTGCCCGTGTGCAAGATGAGCCCGTTGCGCTGCCAGGTCTTAAAGGAGAGGGTGATTTCATCACTGCTGCTCTGGATCGGGTTCTGAGACAGGTCGTAGCACAGGTACTCTGAGCCTCGGAAGGTGGCCACATTCTCCTCTCGAGCTATGGGAAAAGAAAAGAGGAAAATGATCAACACAAACACCCCAGAGAACATACCACGAATGCTGTGCCCTTGCCCTTGTGCTGACATCCACACAACACTGCCTCTGAATCTCTGCAAGGTCTAAAACACAGGAAACCAGCAGAAGAGATGACTGTCCCAGCTTGAGCAAGAGCGAGACCCTGTCTCTACAAAAGGTAAAAAATTAGCTGGGGTTGGTGGTACGTGCCTAGTTACTGGGGAAGCTGAGGCAGGAGATGGCTGGAACCAAGGAGTTTGAGGTTGCTCTGAGCTATGATGATGCCACTGACTCTGGCTGGGTGACACAGTGAGACCTGTCTCACAGAAAAAATAAATAAATAAATAAGAAAAAGTTGACTGCTAGAGACAAGGGTAGAAGATGAACAAGGTATTGCGTGACAGCTTGCTGCTTTTCTTTCAAATTTTCTTGAAGGAAAACCTAAGGGAAAATTTCATACAAAATGGTCAAACGAGGCTTACATTGCTTTTGCTATAGTGAGGGCTTTCAAGTGCTTGTAGAAAAGCTGGTTTGGAATGGATAATTAACTGTTCTGACAAAGAACTCTTTAACATTAGGTACCTTTTATTGACCAATAACTAAAAATCAATTACCCTGAAAGATTTGGCTCTGATTTCCATCCAGCAATAACCCAGCTAACTTTGGTTTACATAGTAAAGTCCAGAGCCCAGTGGAACATAGCTGGATTATTAAACCGGAGGTTAGATCTGGGAGGTGATCAAGCTGGTGAGGAGAAGGGAACAGACTGAAATTTGCTAATGTGCTTTGACAAGACAGCAGTACCACTCTTAAACTCACGCAAAAGGGACCTGTGGGGTGTCCTGTTTTAGGTGACCCTGGTCAGATTGTCATATGGCCACATCCTTCCCCATAGGACTAGGGGTACACAGGGTCAAGATGTCACTCTCCTGCAACCAACATTTTTTTTCAAAACTATGTTCCAGAGATTAGGACACTGTAATTTTCTCCCCAAAGAGCCCTGAGCCTGTTTCCAGGGTGTGTGCAGTTCTTTTCCCTGAATCCACCTTTCTAAAGACCGACCACACTGCCACTGTATATACCTCAAGGTCAGAGGGTAGTCATGTGGGACCATCTGCAGTACTGAGGACAGAGCTTGGCCATGTGGGATGGGGCATCCACATGTATTCTTGCCAGACCCCTGGTGATATAGGATGGAACTAAAAGTGGGGGGTGCAGGTGTAGGCTGAACACCAGGGGCTGGCTGGTTCTCTCATACTGCTGGTTCCCAGTCCAGACCTCCAAGGAATCTACAAATTCTACATTTGCACATTACAAAGTCCCAAAGCTGCAGATGCTGGTGGAGATGTGGAAAAGGAATCACTTTTACATTGCTGGTGAGACTTCAAACTACTACAGCCTCTTTGGGGAAAAAAAGTATGGAGAATCCTCAAAGAACTCAAAATTGACATTCCATTTGATCCCACAATCCCATTACTAGTCATCTACCCAGAAGACAAAAAGAATCATTTCATCATAAGGACACTTGAACTAGACTGTTTATTGCACCTCAATTTACAATCGCCAAAATATGAAAATAACCTTAAGTGCCCATCAACACAGAAATAGATTAATAAACTGTGGTAAATGTACGCCATGGAATACTATTCAACCATAAAAAGATGACTTTGTATCTTTTACATTAACCTAGAAGGAGCTGAAACTCATTTTTCCGAGCAAAGTATCACAAAGAAAGCAAGTATCCAATGTAGTCAATACTAATATGAAGCCTGTTGATGAACTAATACGCGCTCACACAAGAGAAAAACTTAAATCAAGTTGGTGGGAAGGAGGAGGATTAATGTGTTCCCTCCTAATGGGCACAATGTAAAGCTATATGGCACAATGTAAAGATATGTGTCTCTACTCAGAGGGACACAACTACAACAGGGACCTGACAAATGCAAACATTGTAATCTAATAGTTTGTACCCTCATATTAATCTGAAATTTAAAAAATAAATATAAAGACAAAAGTAAAAATTCTACATTTGAACCTGTCTTCCCAGGTGGTTACAAAGGTATATTTGTTAAAGCAAGAGGACAGAATGTATTTGACTTAATCATTTGTTGATTTGATTTACAATGTTGAGACACAGCATCAGGAGCTTCCATTTGTCTTCCTTCTAGACAGCCACACTTAGAGGGGCCTACTTCATATCAGGGCTGGTCAAAAGCTATCAAAACACCTCATTAATGAGGGAAAATTGGCAACGATGGTTTAGATATGCAGTTTACCTTTACAGACTGGAGACTGCAAAAAAAGGTTAGAGAATTCTATTTCCCTGCTAGAACTACATCCAGCCACTTTGGTTCAGACCCCTATCAACCCCTATCAATATTTTCCCATCACAAGGTAAGAGCTATAAAGGAGTCACTCTTATAATATGAAGAGAGGACCACACACTACGTGTTATTAAATTAATCACTACGGTATGAGATCATCAAAACCTGAATGCCAACTTTAGGTTCCAGAGAGTTAAATAAGAGATCAAGTTTCTCTTGCATCTTCCCAAGGGCCTCAATGATGTGTCTTATGTGCATATTTCTGTTGGCACACACACTGGTATAAGCAAAAGGAACCTTATCCTCCTATAAAGGACCACCAGGGTAACTTGCACACATGTGTGTTATTAGCACACAACTCATGCCTGCTTCATTTTACCAAAACTTAGCCCACAAAAATCATAAAGCAGAAATTTAAAACTGTCTGCGTATTTGAAATGGATCTATCCAATTCCCTAGAGCCCTGTCTCTTCTCATAATTTCCCTTCTCATTTCTGAAGAAATGGTTTTGTTAAAATGCAACCGGACAAGCCCCTACTCAGAAGACCCTGGCCGAAAGTAGAGGGTGACAAACCAAATGCAGTTATCACAATCAAGCTCTTTTACTTCAGATGAGGAAGTGCGTGGAGCCAACCACCATGCATGTCCTTGGCACCACATGTGGTATATTAATGGTGTCTTCTATAAACGTTTAAGTTATACCTTGCATGCCCACTGAACTGAGATAAATGAGCAGGGAAAGGAGTGCCTACAGAGTGAAGCCTAAATTAATCACTGAGTACCCTTCAAAGGGGGAAAGCTTGACACAAAACAGCAAGACACCAGGATATTATTTAATGTGCTAGGTGGTGCTTAATATTTTTCATATAATTAGAGCAACGAGTCTGTCAAAATAATAAATTTTAGAGCTATAAAGGATTTTAGAAATTGCCTGATTTAATGCCCTTATTTTATTAAAAAAGAAATTGATGACTAGAAATAAGTGAATTGCCCAAGACAACACAGTAGTTTGTGGTACTCTGAACTTGGAGAACCTCTGGGATTTTCTCTAAATATCATTACCTTTCTCTTTGCCCAACATGCTGGATTTTCCACACACTCTACTCTCCTTCTCCAAGGCCATAAATGAGTCAAGGAGCTGGACATTGACTTATAAACAACCCCAAACATTGGATAAATTGAGCCACACAGAAACCAATTACCCTCACCTTATGCAAATCATTTATTCTTACTAAAAGAAATGTTTCTTTTTCTCCTGTGGACTAGGTGTGTTCAAAACAAAATAACTTGTTTTATATGGAAGGTCATAGAAAGAACTGACATCAGTGTAGAGAAGAGAATATTATGATAAATAAATAATAAATAAAACAAATGTGAGAAAGAGAAGGCCTATGTAAATCACATGTATATTTATGCTAATCTCTAGACAAATATGCAAATATACCAAGGAGGATTGTACATAACCAAACACCTTCCTTCGCAAATATTTAGTGCATATTGCTATAATGGTTCATGACTTCCCAATCTCTCCATCCAATGAAGAATCTTCTTAGTTTACTTCTTATTTGAACCATGGTACACTGCCAAAGAGCAGCATCACCTTATGTGTTGGGATATCTCCTCCATATGTCAACAAACAATTGGCAAAGAAAGCCCCTTTCTGAATTATATCCCAGGCAAGCAAATTTATTTCTATTTTAATTCTATCTTATTTTCTGACTATTTTGGGGAGGAGAAGTATTGGCAATGCATGACCCAGTCTTTAAAAGAGCAAATCAAGGGCTAGAAAAGAGAAGGACATTATTAACTGACATTATTTTTCTTCTAATACCTCAATCTATCTTAATTTTCTTCTAGTAGCTAAGACTCAAGCACTTTCTTATCTCCTTGAAAACCATACTACGTTTACAGTGAAGGTAACGAAAAGGAGAAAAACCAAATACTGACAAACATGCAGTTCTAAGCCTATTCAATTCTTTGAACCCTCCATTAGCAAAATCTAACAGTGTCCAAAAATCTGTTTTCTATACTTGGTGTTTACACTGAAAAGGAGGTTGAAGAGACAATGCAGTCACCTTGTATGGATTCAGGCTAAATAAGTGGAGAAATGAATGCAGGGGATTATGTAACACAGTATATAACAGCTTAGCATAAAATACAGCTTGGCAATAGAGTAGGAACTGACACAGCTAATGGACTGTTTAGATCCATTTAAATTATATCGCCTCAAAGTTTGCAATCAATTGCTTAAGTGTTAAAATAAAAAATGTTATTCTCACCACATGAAAAGCAGAGTTCAAGTCTGTATGACTACAAATCGTTTACCTGTTATTTGTAAGTGTCTAATTGATGAAACACTAGCTGCAATCTAGATATGTAAAACTCAAGGTTTTAAATCAGTTTCTATAAGATATATAAAGTACTGATCTTTCAAATGGCTTGTTAATTTAAGTACTGATATATACATAGTATTAACAAGCATTAACTCAATTGTATTCTCCGCTCCTTTCTCCTCAAAAGATACCCAACGAATCATTTATATAATGATAACTATCTCTCTGAGAAATTCCAAAGAAGATTAAAATATTCCATGCAATATGTTCTTACTGTGCAATCTAAGAAGTGTGGGGGAAATGTATATAACTATAGTTGGGTTATAGCCTTCATATGAAAGCTATAAATTAGCTTCATAGTAGGGCTGAGTACATTGGACACTTTTTCTTCCATTCTTGAGATACTTTGCTAAGAAGAATATGTTCCAGCTCCAATATGGGAAAAGGGGCAAGGGAGGGGCGGGGAGGGGTGAGGTTGGGGTGGAGAGAGGGTAATTGGTGGGGCCCCACCTATGGTGCATCTTAGAAGGGTACAGATGAATCTTACTAAATGCAGAATACAAATTTCTTCATACAATAACTAAGAAAATGCCATGAAAGCTATGTTAATCAGTTGGAGGAAAATAGTTCAGATTGTATAGGAAACCAGCACATTGTACCCCATTATTGCACTATTGTACACAGCTATGATTTAATAATAAAAACAATTTTAAAAAACTATGAAAAAAAAGAAATATACACAACTATTTATTATAAGTGGGCCTGTAGTTCTTGATGATTTGGCATCTAAAGAACCCAAACAGCATCGTGATCAAGAAATTTGAGTTTTACCTGTAGGTTATAATTTTACTGAGTAGTATATAGTTTTTTTGTTGTTTATTTTTTTTACAGTTTAATGTATTTTAATAGCAAACTTACAGGAACAGCACAGAAGACAGACAACATTAAAAACATGTACTTGCATGTAGGACAACTCAGAAAAGTATAGTGAATGGATGGAATCTACTGTATGATAAAAAT
>CAUYON010209568.1:0-15789 GCA_963573935.1 Arctocebus calabarensis | reverse complement strand
CTGGTTTCATATACAATCTGAAATGTTTTCATCAAACTGTTTAACATATCCTTCATGGCATTTTCTTAGTTACTGTATGAAGACATTTGTATTGCACATTTAGTAAGTTTCGCCTGTACCCTTCTGAGGGTTACCCTCCCTTCACCCCAACCTCCCCTCTTCCTGTGTCTGGCTGCAAACATCTTGCAGGCCCAGGTGCATAAGTAAAACAGTCTTTGCCCCTCAAGAGCTCACATATTACCAAGGTTGAATAAAACACAGACTCATGAAAAGTTGTAATGGCCCTGGCTGTGGAAAACGATTCACAGCTGCAAGTAGCAAAATGACTCTGAGATGTCACCTGCTGTGAAGCCAGCAGCTCTGCTGGGAGAGGAGTGAGTCAGAGGCAAGGACTCCCAAGAGCAGAGTGAATGTGCATGTAGCACATTGTTCCCGCATGAATGCACAGAACAAAGAGGGCAGTGCTATTCCATACCACAAGCCATGAGGCGATCACAGAGGCTCTGGAGGGGAACTACCTTTGGAAGTGCTCAGAAGGACCTAGAAGAGGGGACGGCTTGCCTGGCAATGTCACCACATTGCTGGGCTCAATGAGGAATGGGAAAACTGCACTCTAACCCTGTTGGCACTAAGGTCTTGAGCTCCAATGAAGCAAGGTCCATAGAGCCACTGGTCACTGTCCTTCTGAGCCATGGAGTCTGTATAAGCCACAGACCAGATGACAAGTGTTTTCAGTGCATAAGATGATATTTAGTGTTGTAGAGGTAATTTTTCAGTGTACAGGGGTGACAACTGCAGCGATGTCCTGGAACAAGGCAGACTGATTAGAAGTGATGCCAATATTTCCCCATCCCCAGCTCACAAAGGCTGGTCACCAAGTGAACCAGCAGTCCCCACCTTAACGCTGAAGCTCCTTTCAAAAGTGAACTCATGGCGGTGCCCATAGCTCAGTTAGCAGGGTGATGGCCACATACACCCTAGGGTGGCGGGTTTAAACTCGGCCTGGGCCTATTAAGCAACAACAACTTCAACCAAAAAATAGCCAGCCATCGAGGTGGACGCCTGTAGTCCCAGCTACTTGGGAGGCTGAGGCAAGAGAATCGCTTAAGCCCAAGAGTTGGAGGTTGCTGTTAGCTGTGATACCACAGTACTCTACGCAGGACTCTGTCTCAAAAAAAAAAAAAAAAAAAAAGAGGAAAAAAAAGTAAACTCATGGCCATGCCTGGTGGCTCATGCCTATAATCCTAGAATTTGGAAGGCTGAGGCAGGAGGATGGTTTGAGACTAGGATTTTGAAACCAACCTGAGCAAACTAAGACCCAGTCTCTACTAAAAATAGAAAAATTAGCTGAGCATCTTGGTACACACCTATAGTCACAGGTACTCCAGAGGCTAAGGTAGAAGGCTTGCTTGAGGCCAGGAATTTGAGGTTACTATGAGCTATGATGATACCACTGCAATCTAACCTGGGCAATAGAATGAGTCCTTGTCTCATAAACAATAAAACAAAACATAATAAAAAAGGAAAGTCATGGGCAGCGTCTGTGGCTCAAAGGAGTAGGGCATATGCTGGAGGTGGCTGGCAGGGTCAAACCCAGCCCTGGCCAAACACTACAAAAAAAAAAAAAAAAAAAAGTGAACTCATGCTTGCTGAATACAGAAGTTTTTTCCTGTTTATGAGCTTTGCTTGGCTTTGTGTGTGTGTGTGTGTGTGTGTGTGTGTGTGGTGGGGGACTCTGAATCTACTCAATGTCCTTTCTTCCTGAAACATGCTACTCTCCAGGTTCCCTTATCCCTGGTTTTCTCCTTTGTCTCTTGGATTTCTTTCTTTCTTTTTATTTTTTTTTAGAGACAAAGTCTTACTTTATCGCCCTCGGTAGAGTGCCGTGGCGTCACATAGCTCACAGCAACCTCCAACTCTTGGGCTTAGGCGATTCTCTTGCCTCAGCCTCCCAAGTAACTGGGATTACAGGCGCCTATCATAATGCCTGGCTATTTTTTTGTTTTTGCAGTTTGGCCAGGGGCTGGGTTTAAACCTGCCACCCTTGGTATATGGGGCTGATGCCCTACTCGCTGAGCCACAGGTGCTGCCCAGATTTCTGTTTCTTTTCTTTCTCCTCTTTACATTCTCTTAGTGAATAAGAAATTTTTAACAGCTTCCACATGGTCTTGCTTTCTACTTGCCCTCTCAGAATTTCTGTACCCAGCCAGACTCAGAACATGCAGTAGTCATTCTGTATGTATTTACTGTGCATATATCTGCTCACTGATGCCCCAACTATCTAGCGAGTTCCTGTTATGTGCCAGGCATTATCCACATACTAGAGATATGAAGCCAAAAAATCTCCACCACTCCAAAACACAGTGGTCGATGCAGGAAGTGACAGACAGGAGCAGGGCTGGTGAGCGCCTTGAGATCCATGGAGCTGCAGGAACACGGCGCCCCTCAGAATCCCCCTGGGGAAGACTATAGTATAGGAGGTGATGAGTGTCAGGAACACTATGAGGGAAGAGGAGTCAGGTAAGTAAAAATGGGTTGTGTGTGAGAGGGGTGGGGTGAAGAGGCTGGCAGAGGGGAAGTTTGTTTTAGGCAGAGAAAAGGGCAGATGTGAAGGCAAGATGGCGTGAAAACCGGGCTATGATGAATTGCAAATAGTTTAGCAGAGTTTGCCTAAGGACCTCTCCACACGAGTCTTTAGAAAGGAGATGGCGGCCTTATCTGTGGCCTTGTGTTCTAATCAACTGGAAAGCTACAGAGAGCACTGAGGGCTCAAAGCAGGGGTGGCACAGGTCAGATCTGCATTTTCACAGAGCTCCCTGGTGGGGGGCTGAGCTGTAGGGTGTGGTGGGGGAAGCAGGGAGTTGGTGACAGAGAGGGAAGCCATTGCCACAGAAATCCAGCAAAGGGTGAGGGCAGCCTGAACTCTAGCTGTGGAGATGACAGGGACTTACTCAGGCGGGGGGCGGGGGAAGCATGTCAGGTAGGGAGGCTGAAGTGGGACATGTCTAAGGTGGAGCCCTAGGATTAGGCCTCTGCATAAATGACGGTGCTTTTCATAAAAGTAAGGAGTGGGAAGGAAAAGCAAATTTAGCAAAGAAACAGCACATCCTCAAAGTCTGTGAATTGCAGTGAAGACATCCCAAGGGCAGTAGAAACCCAGGACAGAGGGAAGTCCAGTTCCTGGGTCCAAAGAGGGGAGCTCAGCACAGTGTTAGAGTCAGGGCCTAGGGAGGTCCCTGCTGAGTGTTAAGGGCAAATTTTTCTGCGATAAATGTCCTACCTTTGTTACTGAATAAACCATTTTTCACAGCTTCCAATATCCAAACTAAAATCTACTGTCAGGTTTAAAAAACCTCCCTCCATTACCAGTTGCTACATTAGTTCCCATTTTTCACTACATATCCTCCCACCTTTCACCCCAACCGGGCTCCCAGAGGCCTTTCCTTCTCACTGCCACCTCCCTCCTGCTGGCCAGCCTCTGGAATGATGCGCCCTGGGCAGCATCAGTCCACATTAATAGCTCTCTTCTCAGATTCTCACTGCCATGGGTTCTTCTGATGTTTCATTGTTCTTAGATGCTCATCTATTTCAAATACACCTGCCTGAGCTCCCTGACCACAAACTCACCAAGGAAAACCACACATTCTGCACTCTTTTTGTGCTCACAGAGGACTCACCCACCCTGGTCCTCACGCAGTCTGACAATGCCTGGGAGCCCTGGGAGGACCACAGGCAGGGCTGTTGGCAAGCAGCTGGTGAAATGAACTGCATGAAACAGAACTGGACAGAGGGATCTCAAGAACAAGTTGAAACCAGACTTGAGTTTTGGAATGCCTAGAATTAAAAACTGCAGACACATCATCTTTAATGTTCAATCATTATTAAATGAATGACTTTCTGACCAATAAACCCCAAGTTCTATGAAAAAATCTGAAAACAGTTTTTATACAAATAATATATTTATTTTAAATGTAACAACACAGTTTGAGGTTGCCTACAATAAAAAATATAGGGGCATTGAAATAAATAAAAAGATATTTTGGAAACAGGTAGAGAAAGATAGAAGCAGAAGTTCTAACTCTGGGTCTGAACTGTGATCAGACAATGAAGCCTGGCATGGGTTCCTGTCAGATAATGGGAAAAAAAGGGGAAAAAATCCACTAAGGATTCTCAGTGGGGAGGGGAGCGACGTGGGGATCAGGAACAGAGGCTTTGGAGTCAGACACAGCTGGGTCTCAAGCCCAGGTCCCCATAAGCAGCTGCATGTCCCTGGACAAGCAAGTACGCCTCTGAGCCTTGGGGATCATGAAGAAAAACCCATACTTCTCAAGGCTGGCACTGGGAGTAAGTGTCTGCAAAGTGCTTAGCATGAGAGGAACAAGGCATGATGGTGGTCTTTTTACTGACAGAGTGAAACATGGTAACTCAGCAGGAGACGGGACCCAAGCTCTGTAAGGAAGAGGACTGGGCTGTCTTGTCCACTCTAGCCCCACTTCTAGCACATAGCACTAAGTATTTACTTGCTACAAAATAAGGGAAAATAAACTTTGCCCTCGTGTATGTCCCAACACCCTTGTCCCACATATAGTTCTCACCCGTGTATCCACACACAGCAGAGAATTTCTTCAGTGGGGATTTGGTAGCACAGCTCTCCAGGTGGTGATTTCCTGTGCCCACCTGAATAACAGCTCAAGACAAAGGACTGAACATGGCCTAGTGAGGAAGTTCAGCAGTAGGCTATGCTGGATATAAATGTCTGCTTACTGTGAGAACTCAAGTGGGCCTCTGGATGAGTCCTATGCTTCCTGCCATCCAGCACACCACTCAACATAAAGGCTCTAGCTCTGGACTTCAGACCTGTGGGTGGGAGACCAACCTATGAGACCAGAGGAGTCTGGTGAGCAGTAGGGACAGCCACCAACAAAGGCTTGTACCATTTCACAAGTGCCTGGCAGGAATACACACTGCAGAAGGGCAGGGGTTTGGGTCTGTTTCATTCAATATGCAACCTGGTGGAGCCTGCAGTGCTCCTAGTATCTGGGGTGGGGAGAGACACAGCTGGGAGTTTATAGCAAGCCACAAAAGGAGAACTACAACGTGGGTCCCTAAGGTCCCGGAGCAAGGGTTATCTGGATGCCATAATGCTGCCCGATTCCCCACCTCCGTCAGGGTAGAAGAACTCAGTCTTCAAGGGCATGTACACAGAGCTGAGATTTAGAGATTTTCACAAAACTGAGGCTGGATCAAGAAGTACCCGTCCATGGGCCATAAAGTGGGCCTGTAGTCGGCAGCAGATAGCCACCAAGTTATCACCCCGGGGGCGCCACAGAAACCTGTGGTCAGATGGACATGGACATCTGGGATCAGCATGAGCAGGGCCAGCGGGCACGCCAGACACCTGCCAGCCTCTGCTGCACCACAGTCTCTCCAGCTCACACCCACTGCCACATGGAGTGGGCTCCTCACCACCTAAAAAGAGGGGGAGACGGTCAGATATGGTTCATGAACAGGCAAGCTTGGGACATGAGTGACAGTTGAAGAACCATGGCTGTACCATGGCTCTACCTCAGGGTGTGACCCCAAAAGCTGGTGATGAGGAAAACCCCTAGGGGGCAGAGCTGAATGATGCATTTGGTCATCAACTCTGTGGAAAGACAAGTGGCCAGAGGTAATAACATGTATGGATTCCCTGAGCCAGGGCTCTGACTTGGCTGGTCGGTCAGGGGACTGGGAAGGGACAGGGAGACTTGAGGGGTCGACAAGTGGATACAGCTGGGAACAGGCGTCGAGTATTTGCAGGTGGGGCCTGCCCCGGACATCCACCACAGAATAGGCACTAGAGGGCAGACAGGATGACTCAGTGACTCCACCACTGCCCCCCAACTCCAGCACAGACACACGAATGGAACAGCCATGGTGGCCATGTGTGGGGTACCCTCCCCCCGGCTAAACTAGCTACTTTTATCTGTGGGAGGAGCAGTGCTATGGAAGGCAGTGTGGCCCCCATCTGCCTAAATTCATACACTGAAGCCCTAATCCTACAATGTGACTATATTTAAAGGTAGGACTTTTAAGGAGGAAATTAATGTTAAATGAGGTCATAAGGCTGGGACTTATCCAAGAGGACTGGTATCCTTACAGGAGGAAGAGGTACCAGGAGCACACGCAGAGGAAAGGCCACATCACAGGAAGAAGGCAGCCATCTACAAGCAAGGACAGAGGCCTCACCAGAAACCAAACCTGCTGGCACCTTCATCTTGCATCTCCAGCCTTCAAAACCATGAAAAAATAAATTTCTGTTGTTTAGGCCACCCAGTCCATGCCACTTTGTCACAGCAACTCTAGGAAATGAGGGCAGGCAGGATTCATCCTAACTGGGATTGACATACTCCAGTTATAGGTCTCTCCACCAATTCTGCCAGCCAGCACCACCAGTGGCTTGGTTTGTTGACTGGGGTCCTAATAATATCACATCAGATCAAAGGACCAAGTGGGAGCAGCAGTGGCAAGATCACAGGATACATGGACCTTCACACATACCACAAGACCCAGGAGCTATCAGCTTGCTAGACCCTAGTGCACAACCAGGTGACAGTACAGGTGAAATATCAGCTGGAGACAATATCGTGTAAGGGTGGCCCTCAATGCTGCAGGATACAGTTTAAGTCTAAGTCAACAACCATTACATGGGTGCTATGTCCCCACAGGTAGAGTGCAGGGGCCTTAAAAATAAGTGATCCTGACTGCCCTTCCTTCTGGTAACCTCCCCAGGGAACCTGGGCTTCCTGTCCCTGCAACTCTAGGTTCTATGAGAGCACAGTTCACAGGTGGGACACTGCAAGAATCTCATTACATTTTAAGTAACAGCTGTTGCCTGGTCATTGTGGGCTTCTTGGTCCAGAGGACTTGCAGGCCAGAAGTGGAGCCAGGTCCTGGCAGCAGTAATCAGCCCCGATCAAGAGGAAAAGATATAGCTACTGGCAAACCAGAGGCAGGGAAGAATGTGTACAGCACATCCACTGGATCATTTCATGCTGCTCCCTTGCCCAGTTTATACAGTAAATGGACACATGCAGCTGACACAGCCTGAGAAGGCCTGGGGACCAGGGTCTGAGGCCCCACAGGGATGACGGTCTGTGGCACCTTACTGAGTGAGCCTTCTAGCCAATGGTGATGGGGACTCCAGAGCAGACAGCAGAGGAAGGAGAGGGTGACTACCAGCGTGGTCCTGAGACCAGCCTCCACTGAAGGGGTGTACTTTGTCCCCCAACCATCCTCTTGATTTCTCCCTTCAAGGCAGAGGGTCCCACTGGAACCCCAGAGGTACTCTTAGATAAGGAAAACAGAAAGACCCCAGCAGCACAGGGGTGGACTGTGGATGCCATAATGCTGCCTGGTCCCCCACATCTGTCAGGGCGGAAGAACCCAGTCTTCAGCTAGGGGCGCTGTGCCACCTGCCCCCAACGGATGGCTGTGAGAGGTTTAACTAACGCTTCAGACCCCTTGCCCCAGTTTGGGACAGCTCAGAAGGGCACTCCTGGCTCCACTGTGCTCACAGGAGTGGGGGCTTTTGTTCTGCCTGCAGTTCAACTTGTCCCTCTGTTCAGTCTTGCTTCCTTCCCCAGTGACACTGAAGCTGCCAGTGTTCTCCAATAAACTCCATGCAGAAAAATCTTCCTGGGGAAGCCAATCTGAGAAACAAAGCTTCTCTGGCTTGCTCATGAGCACAGATGCACAGCCCTCTAATGGGGAGTCTCTTCCCAGGGATTCCCAACACACCTCAGATGACATGTTCCCCCCAGTCTGCTCCTCTGAAATTAGTGAGATAGAACACCACCCATATATCCCATTATCGAAGTCAAAAACCTCAGAATCATCCCCTATTTCTCTTTCTCCCTCATAAGCTCTTTCCATTCTACCTGGAAAAAAGTTTCACTCACCACTACTCAGTTTCCTGACACTGCTCATTCTGAGTTCTCACACCTATCTACTCCTCTTCAATTTCCTTATATTTCCACCTCCTGCTTAATACGAGGCCCCACCTGTGGTCTGCGTACACCTCAGCTGTAGTCCTCCTACACAACTTGCCTAGTTCCCTCCTCCCAGCTTGTCCGCAGAGGTGACCTTGTCATCAACACCTTCAGCTTTCACCTCTCTGAGAGAACTATCTTTCCTCTATCCTTAATTACTACATCATTGGTATCTTTATGGTATGTTTTGGAGTCACCACAAATTCGAACCCAACTTTAAGAAACAACTTTTGCTTCTCTTTCTCTTGTAGACTCCATCCTCTTCCTCCCACCCAAAATAAAAACTGTGGTACCCGCATCTCCAATGGGACACTAAAGACCTGTGGATTCCACTTCAAACCACCATGACACCTACCTCTCACACCCAATGCTGGCAGGAGACGGAGAGATGGCAAGACAGAACAGTCCCATGTCTCCTACCCCACAGAGTAAAGAAGATGGACGCAAGAAAGGAAGTGCCCAGTGTTCTGAATCACAGAGGCATCCACAAAAGATGGCGTCAGGGGTTTTAGCCTGACGTACGGTAACCCTCCTTCTCTTGTCTCACTTGAAACACAAGTATAGTATCAGTTTGTTTGGGTATTCCAGTATTTGTAGACAAATGTGAAATAGTTCCTGATTATTGATACTAAGATTAAGAAGACACAGCACTTATTTGACTCACTCCCTGGTTGTTCTCTTAAAAAATTTCTAACCTTCATATTCTCTTTATTTCAACCAAGGAAAATCAGGGACTTTTACATTCGTTCTTCATTCCACAGCACATAATTAGCATTTTAACAGGAAGACACTGTGGCTTTTACAAGATTATAAAAACAGATAAATAGCACATCTTGTTAACTAGGTTGGTGTTTCTCTAAGAAATATTGCTTACCTGATATAAGTGGAACAAGAATGTCCAGTTTGACCAATCAGCTGCAGTTTATTTTTTTAACTTAAAAAAAAAAAAACAAAAAAACTAAGAAAAGCCACTAATGGACACTAGACTTACATTCTATTTGGAAACATGTCAACATCCACATTGCAATGCACAGGAATGAAATGTAGTCTCTGTCTCACATGAAATCAGAGAGGAGAAGTTTACCTGGGCCAATAAGTATTTTTAAATTTTTGGTGACTGTCCCCTTTACCTGTGGCTGTCTCTGTGGCCTCCCTTGTGCAAACTGGGAGAACATCAGCTGCCGGTCGAGCAGCTCCATCCTCTGCTGTCTCTGGATGTCCACGGTGGCTCCCATCCCAATTCTGGCTTCACTGGTAGGTTCTGAAGAGGAGAAGATGGGCTCCAGTGTCCAAGAAAAAAACTTTGCCATCCAGGTGGGGATGCAGAGCACTTGGTGAACTTGGAACATTTTGCTATCATAGCACATTCCAGAAATCTAAAAGAAAGAAGTCCAATGATATTGCTTAAATGTAATAAAATTTTAAAGAATACACTTAACACAAAAATCAATAGTCACAAAGTATTTCAGATTTCTTTTTTAGTTTTTGCAGTGTTAGATAAGCAAACTCTCTACCAAATTCCAGAATACTAAGCAGTACAAATGAAGGAAAAAATTAATATACTTAGTATACAAATTTTTTGTTTTTATTGAATTAGATGAGCTAGTAAAATACTAATCATTTAACAGTCAAAGTGCTGGTAAGATATTTTAAAAACATTGTTTTCATCTTAAGAAAAAGGTTCATAGAAGATCTGCTTATGAAAACACTTTCACACTGTACTAACTCTGTGGTTACCCTCACTGGCAGATGGCCACTAAGAGAGATAACAGCAAAAAATGACTGTTGTTTAATCTGACCCAATCACATAATAAATCTGTCAGAAAATAAAGACTCCCTAAAATCTTGGTTTTTATTTACATAGTGTTTAGCCAGTTTTTCAGGTATTGATTTCTTTGTATTTTTAAATTCCTCACCATCACTAGCTAGTTATAAATGAAATATTAACAATTCCATTTATAGGGTGGCATCTGTGGCTCAGTGGGTAGGGCGCCTGCCCCATATAATAAGGGTGGCAGGTTTGAACCTGGCCCCAGCTAAACTGCAAAACATAGCCAGGCATTGTGCCTGGGCACTTGTAGTCCCAGCTACTTGGAGACTGAGGCAAGAGAATTGGCTAAGCCCAAGAGCTGGAGGTTGCTGTGAGCTCTGACGCCACAGCACTCTACTTAGGGCAACAAAGTAAAATTCTTGTCTCTAAAAAAAAAAAAAAAAAAAATCTATTTTTCACCTTTAAGGTTATTTATATGGCAAGAAATGTTTCAAGACTCTTCATGGTTTTCTTGGTAAAAATGACTATGGCTATTTATTTGTAAAAATCCTTAATAATGTGAATTTGATAATTATGTGAATTTGGTTCTTAGGAAAAAAAAGTCATTCCCAAATTGGAGTATATTTGATAACTTCCTATCTAATATGTGAAACGTGCATGCTAATGTTTTATTATTAACATTTAACTTAATTAATTAGGCAAGAATTTCTTGAGAATCTGATACACACCAGGCACTGCTCTAGGCACTTCGAATACAGCAGGGGAGAAGAAATACAAGGCACACTTTCACAGAGGCTATGGCTGTTAATTTAGAGAACAGTCAGAAAGTAGGACAACTTGTAAAACAACTTCTGACAAGTTCTCTGAAGGAAATAAAGTGACTTGGAGAGGGACCAACTCTAGAGCCGGCAGTCAGGGGAGCCCTAAGAGAAAGGGATGCTTCAGTGGAGATCTTAAGGATGATGGGGTGCCAGTGACTGGGAGAGCTGGGGGAAGAACATCCGAGGAAGAAAAAGTGCATGTGCCACAGTCATGAGCTTGTGAGTATCTATTAGACATTTTGGTAGAACCGTCAAGTGGATGGTTGAATGTATAAATCTGGAGCTCAAGGAAAAGGGCAGAGATAAGGATTTGGAAGTCACTGGATATTATACAGTATTTAAGGTAATGGGACTATATGAGGTAATATGGGGGTGGAGGATGAGTAATGGACAAGAGAACAGGACAAAGACTGAACCCAGTGGATGGATAGAGGAGGCACCAGTGAAGAAATCTGTGAAGGAGGGGCCAGGGAACACAGGAAAACTAGGAGAGTTTAGTAGCATGGAAGTGAAGAGAAGACCGTTGTAATGTGGGCGGTCGGCTATGTCTGATGCCACTAACGGCTGAGTAAACATGGCAACCAGAGGCACTTGATGAATAAGGTGTCTACAGACACAGTTTTGGTGCAGAAGATAGACTGTAGCAGGCTGAGAGCCAACGGTGGGAGACTTTTGGTTTCAAATGATTACTGTGTCTCTTCTCTCAAAAATAGTACAAAACAGCAAAGAAAATGAAAACAGAAAAAAAAACTCCAGTCAGTAAAACGAAAAAGCATCTGTAATCACGAATCACACTAACAAAATGGAAAGCATATTGAGTAATTCTAAATCACTCAGGCTTTAAGCAGCATAAATTCAAATTTCTGCAGAGTCCTCAAGACTCAGGCTTAAGGATTAAAGGCACCAGGTAGTGAAGTGGAAGCTACTGGAGTCTGAGTGAGAAGGACTGATTCATCCTACTCCCAGCATGTCCAAGTTCTGCAGGGCATGCGCCAAAGAGTGTGTGTGGGGCGTGGGGGGCAAGAGGGAAGGCCCAGGCTCTGCACGGGGGGATTCTGACCAGATCGGGTGTCAGTGTTTATCTTATGGAGTGATGGGGGGTAAAGGAGAAGACAATAGAAGGTACATGGGGGAAAGGAGATACTTAGAAATAATAGCTGAGTATTTTCTAGAATTACTAAAATAGATAGAACACAGGCTGTCTAGAAAGGCAAACAAATAAGTATCAGCAGATAAGAGCAATAAAAATGGCAAGATAGTTGGGAATAAATCCAATTAAAACATGTGTAAGCCCTTGAAAGAGAAACCAATAAAGAATAATAAGGGATATTTTTTAGAAAACCAACCCTAGCAAAAATTTCAGACAACACTCCCATTAAGAGGAAGATACAAAATTGTTAAAATATCAATTTTCATCAAATCAATATACAAATTCAATGAAATTCAAAATAAAATCTTAACAGGGTGTTCTGTTGAAACAGAAACATTAATCCTCAAATTCATACGGAAACTACTTTGGTGTAGTTTAAATTTTAAAATCATTAATCTAGACAGAAAAGATTGCAAACATTATAATTCTACTACTGTAAAGAGATAAATTTAAACTACACCAAACAATAAAATAATAAAACAAAGCACAAAGATGAGCACCATTAGTACCAGGAGGGACTGGCGAGAGAGGGAGGTGCGGTGGACTAAGGGGCTGGCCAGGTGGTGGTTTTATGGGTGTGTTTATAGTGATTTGTGCAGCTTCATGACAGTTATGGTTTATGCATTTATGCCACAATGAAAAGAGGTAAAAAATAAAGACACAAAGAATCCAGAATAGCAAGTTTAATTCAAGAAACATAAGAGAATAAGTACTCAGATTTCAAGATATAATATAAAGTTTGGGTAATTACAGCAGTGTGGTCTTCATCTAAGGTTACTTAAATAGACCAAGAGAACAAGACCTTAGAAACATCTGTTATACAATAGACATGAGTAAATTAGGAGGGAAAAGCATACCCTAACTATACAAAAGGAAGATGACAAAATAGGCCCCCCTTCCTAACACTATACATAAACTTCAAATGAAATAAGTACACAAATACCAATCACAAAACTGTGTATCTTTCTGGCATTGGGATTGGAAAGGACTTTAAAATGAGAAACATAAAGCACAAGCTATAAAAAGAAACAGATATTTACCTATTTTACAATTTAAAAGACAGTGTGCCAAGAGTTAACATAAATGAAGTGGAAAGGTAAGCAAGCCTGGGAGAAAGTACTTGGAATTCATGCAGCCAGCAAATGCAGCACTCAGAACATATAAAGAAACCCTAAGGGTGGGGCGGGGGCCGGCGTGGTGGCTCATGCTTGTAATCCTAGCACCTTGGGAGGATGAGGCAAGTGAACTGTTTGAGCTCAGTAGTTTGAGAACAACCTGAGGAAAAGTGAGACCCCCGTCTCTAAAAACAGCTGGGTGTTGTGGCAGGTGCCTATAGTCTCAGCTACTTGAGAAGTTGAGGCAATAGGATCACTTTAGCCCAAGAGTTTAAGTTGTTGTGAGCTCTGATGCCACAGTACTCTATCTACCCAGTGAGACTCTGTCTAAAAAAAAGAAAAAAAAAGAAAGAAAGAAAGAAACGAAACGAAACCCTGGCAATGTATAAGAAAAAGACTATCAACCCAAGTTAAAAGGCATATGAAAAAGAGATTTCAGAAGAGGAATTTAAAATGACTAAAAAACGCATGAAAAGATGTTTATCCTCAATTGTTTTTAGGGAACTGAAATCTAAAATGAGCAATGCTAAATACAATAACACTTGGCAAAGATTTATCTGAGATCATCCAGTTTGGGTGAGGATGAGGGGAAGTGAGAGCTCTCACAAAGTCCTGAGGGACAGTTAAGTTACAGCCACCCTGGACAGCAATTCGGCAGTCCCTCGTAGGGCTGAAGTGTGCTTTAAGGACTATTCAATCACAGAGCTGAGTGTAATAGTGAAGAAACAGAATATACATACATGGAATTCATTAGAAAAGCTGTATAGTTCAAATAAACTCGATGTGCATGTATTAATATATTTAAAGTTGATGAAAATATACATAAAAGGTATCACAGATTTTATTTCAAAACACAAAATAATAATTTATACCATTTATGGGCATCTTCGTCTGCAGTATATACAGAAATCACACAAAGCAGCTCCTTCTACACTGGAGTTAGGAGGAAAGGGAAGACATGAGGGGTAGCATTATCTGTTACAAATATATATTTTTTAACAAAGAGAGCTATGTGAAGTGAATACAGAAAAAAAAAAAAAAGCAATGAATTGGAGGCAAGAAAATAGAAATTTCTTTCCTGAAGATCACGTTGGAAGGAAAACAGAAAATGGGGCCAATAATAGCATAGTCACACTGATTTAACCGAGGGCAGCAAAATGTCAAAACATAACAGAATATGAAAAATATAGACCAAATTAGAACTAAATTGAATTAAGCCAAAAAATTAAACACTTTTATTTTTTGATCTCAAAATATCCAACTGTGATTGTGGATCTGTCCATTTCTCCTGTTAATTCTGTTTCAACCTTATGTATTCAGAAGATATTCATGTATGTGGGAAGCTGTTTCAGGGAGCAGCTGCATTTACAGTTGACCCTTTCATCACACCAAAGCATTCTGATGTGTTTTTAGCCACATTCATAGAGATGTTTATCTTGCCTGATATTAATATGCCATTTCAGCTTTTTAATGCTATTTCCATGATATATCTTTCTTTGTCCTTTTGCTTTTAATCTTGTGTCTCCGTATTGAAAGTAGGTCTTGCAGATAGTAAGTAATAGTTTCCTGGCTTTAAATCAGGCTGGCAATATCTACATTTTGATAAGAGTGTTTAACCATTCTCATTTTAATGTATTTGCCTTGATAAAGTTGGAGTTTGCTATTTGGTTTTGAAAGAACCAAGTTGATTCCATTTTGTTAAAACTAACTCATTTTGTCCCATAGCCTTTCACTAGTTCTACTTTGTTCCAAAGCCTTCAATTTGCAGCTGCATACCAAAGGCGATAGGCAACCTGCTTCCTCCTCCACCCCCCACCCTCCCACCCCCTGGTTCCAGTATGTCCATCCAGAGCGATAACGGCACCCACCCTCGGCCCCAGTAGTAGTAAATCCTTCCCCAGGCTAATTAGCCCAGAATAGACATTGTCCAATCCCCTAAGCCCCTATCAGCTCTCCCTAGCAGTTCGCCCAACACCCTCTCCCTTTGTTCCTTTCTGTACCCTTAAAACTGTTTTCCCCTCAGCAGTCATGGCTTCTCTGCTCTCCTGCTGTGTCAGGAACAGGAAGCCCTAGCCCAAGCTAGCTAATAATCAACCTCTTGCTTTTGATCGAACTTGGTCATTAGGTGATTTACGGGAGGGACCCCACGACTTGGGCACAACAGTTTCTATTTGTTCATCTGCTTTTTTTATTCTTTATTCCTCCTATGTTCTTTTGTGTTAACCAAATACTATATTATTTAGTATTTCATTTTAATTCTTTTTTTTTTTAAAGCTTCATTTTATTTTTTCCTTGAGTTTGCTCTCAGGGATTAACAACATGCATTTTTTACTTACCACAGGTGCTCAGAGTTACTACTGAATTATTTCAAGTAAAATATGGAAAGCTTGCAAGCTCACTTAATGTCATTGATAGGTTCTTGGAAGCTGTAACTTTAAATGAAATAATATTGAATGAAATGATGTTATTTGAACATTATTTTCCTTAAAGTCCTAGTTTCCAAAAACCTACAGACATTAAATGAGGGCTCACTGTGGTTCCATTTAACATCTCCCCCACCTGCCATGCTACTTCTATCTTATATATTACATCTATACCCCTTGTCGACTCAAAAATACAGTGTTGGTTTTCAGACTTTTGAAAAAGGAATTAAGAAAAATACAATGAAAATGCAGAGCTTCTGCCTTTCTTATTAAGGCATTCCCCAACTGGCAGGAGCTCTTTATTTATTTATTTATTTTTTGAGACAGAGCCTCAAGCTGTCGCCCTGGGTAGAGTGCTGTGGCATCACAGATCACAGCAACCTCCAATTCCTGGGCTCAAGTGAGTCTCTTGCCTCCGCCTCCCAAGTAGCTGGGACTACAGGTGCCCACCACAACGCCTGGCCATTTTTTGGTTGCAG
>CAUYON010209565.1:0-27632 GCA_963573935.1 Arctocebus calabarensis | reverse complement strand
CAATCTCTCTTCGAGCCACTTTCTCTTTATGAATATCCACAGTCTGTGAGATATGGTTGATAGAAGACTCCATTCTCCGAAGTTGAGATGCTTGGATGTCCAGCAATTGGAGTACATTATTGGCCAATGCATTTATTTGATACGCAACGCTAGCTAGAGATTGGGTTGTGTAGGCTTTGGTCTCTTCTAAAGCTTTTCTCTTGTCTGTAGCCTGTATGTAGTTATTTTCACAGTAGTCCGCACCCGAGTCAGATTCTGGTAACTCTCTATCAGCGCCCTCTTGCCAGACGGGATCTCCTCCTCTAGTAACATCTGCAGCTCTGCCATTTTCCACCCCTCTGCATCGCTTCCTCTCGTGTTCTTCTGCACTGTTTTTAATAAAAATATTTGTTCTGCAACATTTGGATTCAGTCAAAAGGCCACATTTGAGGACCTAGAAGGCCACATTTTGGCTTAAGACAGAAGGTCCCCCACCCCTGCAGATCAAGCAGAACCAGAGACACCTGGGCCCCTCTTAGAGCCTTGAGGACAGTCAACTCAGGGAGTCCTCATGTGGCTCTTGAGTCAGCCAGGATGGCACACCATGGACAACCATGGATTAGAAGAGGCTTACGTCACTGCTGGGCATTTGACTAAGCCAGTGGTTCTCAAGCTGTGGGTCGCAACCCCTTTAGGAGTGGAACAACCCTTTCACAGGGGTCGCCTAAATACATCCTGCATATCAGATATTTACATTACGATTCATAACAGTAACAAAATTACAGTTATGAAGTAGCAATGAAAATAATTTTATGATTGGGGGTAACTACAACATGAGGAACTGTATTAAAGGGTTGCAGCGTTAGGAAGTTTGAGAACCACTGAGACTCTAAGCCCTAGTTGGCCTTTAGAATGCCCGAAGCCATCCCAACGAGATTCAAGATCTATGGGCAGTGGAAAGGGAGTGAGTGGAGAAGCCGGGTCTGGAGTTGGGACCTAGCAGCCCGCAGGTCGCCCGCAGCGCCCCTGCAGTCCGTCTCTGGATACCCACGAAAGCATCAGCCTCCATCCCTTCAGAATGCCCAGGGCCGGTGGGACAGCCTCTCACGAGTGGCAACTGTGGGCAGAATGAGGAGAGCTCCAGTGCCCCCCAAGTGGATCAGAACACCCGCTTCAGGATCCGCTGACAATCTAAAAAGAGGAGGGTGCACTTCACGGAGTGGTCACTGGGTGTCACCGCTGCTTCTCATGCAAGTGGCTTTATCCGTGCGCTCATGCGGAAGGATGCTGCAAGAGAGAAAATCCCTTCTCCGAGACGCAGTTTCCAGGCCTGGTGTCTTCCGTGCTTCCCAGGCGCTCCCCGACATTCTCACTATCCCGCCCCCCGCCTCCTGGCTGGCCTGGGTCACGTGTCTACCGTTGAGCTCCTCGCTTCTCCCTAAACCGCAACTCCGCCTTCTCCAGCCTGGTGCGGAGAAGTCGTGCTCGCCTGGCTTTGCTTTGGTTCCTGATCGCCACCCTCAAACTGCCACACTCATTCCTCGTCAGCCAACTGTGTGTCCAAGTCTCTCACTCCCTTAAACGACGGCCTCATATTTGATTTTCAGACGTCCCATGCCCCTATTCTATTTTCACTTGTTTCATATTAAAAAGACAAGGAAAAAGAAATAGGTACGACCTTCCTCAACTTTTCATCGCCAAACATCTAACCCCAGCAGCATTTGCATGATACATGCACTTCACCTCTTTCATCTCTACTGTGAATCCCATCCACCTGACTTCTCCAGGTCCTCTGGATTCCTTTTTCTTCTGGATTCCTCTCTCTCTATCCTAGAAAATCTAGTATCTGTCATCTAAAAAATCTCCCTCTTTATACCAACTGACTCTCCAGCTACCAGCCTGTGCCTGTGTTTTCTTTGAGCACTTTCTTTTGTCTCAACACCATTATACACACACACACACACATATATTTAAGGTTGTCTATACTAACTACTACTAACCACCTCCCATTCACTTTTCAACCTGTTCACATTCGGCTAACACCCACTCTCCTCTGCTAAGCTTACTTCAAGTTCACTATGATCTCCTGGTCACCAAATGCAATGCACATAAATGTCTCAACATTCCCATGAGGATGGTGCACAGTAGGTTGGATCACATTCTCCCCTCTTGGCTTCCCTGACACCACTCTCTCCTGATTTCTCCACCTTGGTTTTTTTTTGTTGGCTCCTCCGCTATCTGATTCTAAATATTAGAAATTTATTTTGGTCTCGGTCCTGGAGCGTTTTCTCTTTTCCTTCCTACCTCTCCTTCTTAGGTAAATGCACCCATCCCTGCTGACCTGTACACTGCCCTTTTATGCTGGTGACTTCCAGCCTTGTGTTTTTGGCCCGCTGCTTCAAATCCTAAATAGTTCTATTAAACATCTCCACTTGCATGTTTCACGAGTATTTAAAAATTAATGAGTCCAGAATGGAATTCCGAACTTCTCTCTCCCCCCACCCCCAACACCTGCCCTTCTTCACGGTCTTGTCTTTGTAAATGGCACCATGGTTGACCACAGTGCTCAAGCCCCAAACACTGGAGTCAGGGATATTCCCTCACTTGCATATCCAGTCCATGAGCAAATCCCATTGATTCTATCTCCAAAATTAATTCCCAATCTTTTACTCCTATTTTCATGTTCGTTTGGACCCTCATCATCTCTCTAGTAACTGACACAGAATGTTCCTAATGTTCTAATCTTCCCCTTTCCATACTCTTCAATCCATTCTTGCCACAGCAGCAACAGTGGTCTTAAAAACTAAGTCAGCGATGGCAATATTCTGCATCTTTACCTGGGTGTACTCATACGTATGTAAAATGTTAAGGTGTGCTTAAGATTTGTATACTTTAGGTTACAGCTCAACTAAAAAGCAAAAAATACCTAAGTAAAATGCCAATTTCCTAGTTAAGTTTTTTCACCAGCTTCTCTCTTTATTCAGTAAAAACCAAGCCCTGCACAACTCAGCTTCACCTCCCACTGCCCATTCTCCTCGCTTGTTCCAGCCCAGCTGCCCTGGCTTTCATTTAGTTTTTCTGACAAGCCAAAAGCTGGCCTGCCTGCCTCAGGGCCTTTGCTAAAGCTATTCCCTTAGCTGTGAACCTTTCCTCATTCTTAGCACCTCCTCTTTCATCTTAATTTCCCAGAGTTTCTTAGATGCCCCCCTCATCTAACGCATGTAATCAATCCCACTTATTCTTTCTGTTCCCAACTTACTATCTTTTTATAATTTTTTTTTTCTGCAGTTGGAACCAGCTTATTTGACACTTATTCCATACATGTTATTATATATAAGTGCTACGTAGATAACCAATGCTGTGAGTCTTATACTCAAAGAACAACAGATTCCTTCTTTTATTTTTTCAGTTCCTATCAATCGTGGCAGGGGTGGTTAAATAAAAAACAAGAATAAAAAAAATCATCCTTTCCCACAGGAGTCTACACCATGTCTCTAGATGCTACCTAGAGCTATACCAATCTACACAAGTCAGGTAAAAAGGGAGGATTGTGGCCAAAGACAAAAGTCAGTAGAGAGGGGCAGGGCAGGAGAATGGGAAGCCAAAAGCTGGCAGGAGTGCTCACTGCTCTGTCCACTGCAAGTGTGGGCAATGCTATCTGCTCTCAAGTATCCCTCGCTGGATTCATACCCCTGTGCCTGTGCAAGGAGCTCCCCCCAACCCTGTGATCTCAGTTCATTGCAGCACAGCAGTCCCACCCTCAGTCTGGAGCAGGAGAGATGGTGGGTACATGGTGTTACAGTTTGACTCGTGTTCTCCAAAAAGACAATGGGTAAGCACAAAACAGGAGAGAAGCATGAGTGAGAAATTAAATAGGCACTGACAAGCATAACGTGTGCACAGGCATGCACAGAGAAAATGCCTTTATTTTTTCCATAAAGTTGGACACTGAAAACACAGGATCCAGAGACCTGTGTGCAGCACCGTAATTCCTAATGCAACAGACACCTTGTCTTCCAGCCCAGCCCTCTGACATATATCCAATTTTGACAAGTGCACTCATTTCAACAACAGGACCATTCAGAACAACTTCATTTATTCAAAAGCTCTTCTGAGAGGATCTCTGCTTGACCGCTCCAAGGATCTCTCTGCTGGTGACAGCTCTTCTGTGGTTATAGAAGGCCAGTCGAAACGCCTCCAGGCTCACACATTCCAGTTGCCAATCATCCAGAGAGCCTAGTGCATCCAAGACCCAGGAGTGCCCGCTGAAGTCAGGGTGGGCCTAGGGGAGAAACAGCACTGGGGTGGGAAAGAGAAGTGGAGGCTCTGCTGCGTGGACAATTTATAGCCTAACCCAACTCCCAGGACTCATGGCTTGCATGGCTTCCTGCACGTGTGGAACAGAAACCAAACCAAGGGTACCAGTAGGAATGGGATCAAAGACGTAGGCTGTTGTACCTATCAGCAGACTCTTGGGGAAGAGGAGGAAGAGAGGGAGGGTCATTTGTATCTGATCAGAAAAGATAACATTTGGATAACAGACTATAGTCACTTCAACTTTTGTGACTTAACATTTAACACCAAGATGGAAAGCATGATTTTAGTTTGGAACGTACATTTACACTTGACATTTCACATTGATGAGCATTTCATTTTAGCATTTCTCGATTTCTAGCCTCCCTACCTTCTTATTACTTCCTGTGCTGAGTTGGTGTCTAGCCAAGCTAGAAAACGTGCTCTTCCTCAGATGCATCCCTATGTTTTCTAGCCACAGTTTGTCTGTCACCTCTACTTACCATGCACCTCCATCTTGCATTTTTTTTTTCTTGTTGTTTTTTCTTAATCAGGCCCAAGTGGCAAGGTTTGAACTTGCCGCCCCTCGGCTTCCCTGGTGTGTGGGGCTGGTGCTCTAACCACTGAGCTATGGCACCCAGCTCCAAGTCCGTCTTTCAGATCCTATCTATCCTGTAGCGCTCCTCCCAAGTGCCACCTCTGCTTATCTGTGTGCACAAACCTTATTGACTCCCTCCTGCCGAGCGTGGGGTGCTTTGCAGTCTTGGGGCCCTATCACATGCCGCCATGTGTCATTAGCAGTCTTATCGAACATCAGGGATAGAGTAGCGGGAAGAATCTCTGGAGGGTCATCTCTAGGGCTCTAACCCTAGCCCTACCTGCACATGAGACTTTACTAAGGAAGTCATCTTCTCACACTGGTCTCAGCTCCTTTTATGTAAAAGGAAAAGCTTGATGCAGGATTTAAAAAGTTTCTCTTGCTAGTGATTTAGAGGTATTTCCTCAACGCCCCCTCTTCCACTGCAGGATGCTGAGCCCCTTTACAGGAAACTGCATCACTGCCATCTGAGTTCCTGCAGCAGCCCTGTCTTGCACTTGGACACTCAAAATATTTATTCATCCAACATCTTTTTTTAACTTCATGGCATCTTGCAAGGCTGATGCCAGGCACAGATTCATGTCTTGGGAGGCACAAGGAAGCAGAGTAGCCTTCCAGGCCCATGCAGGTAAGGGCAGGTCGAGAAAAAAATAATTATTATAAGGGAATGTCTAGGAGCTGGGCGCAGTGGCTCATGCCTATAATCCTAGCACTCGGGAAGGCCCAGGCAGGATATATTGAGCTCAGGAGTCTAAGACTAGTCTGAGCAAGAGCAAGACCCTATATCTATTAAAAATAGAAAAACTAGCTGGGCATGGTGGTGGGTGCTTGTAGTTCCAGCTACTCGGGAGGCTGAGGCAAGAAGATCTCCTGAGCCCAGGAGTTGGAGGTTGTTGTGAGCTATGATGCCACAGTGCTCCACCAAGGGTGACAGAGTGATACTCTGTTTCAAAAGAAAAAAAAGAGAAGGGAATGTCTAGGAAATACCCAAAGTACTGCTTATTGCAAATACTCCCACAGAGGTCCCTTCTAGCCAAATGCAGGCTTTGTACCAGTGGTTCTCCACTGAGGGTGATTTTGCCCTGCAGGGGACATCTGGCAATATCTGAACATTGTTTATTGTCACAACCGGGAGGGAGAGTGCTACTGGCGCTAGTGGGTAGAGGCTGGAGATGCTGCTTAACAGCATACAACACACAGAACCACCCCCAACAACAAAAGGTTATCTAGACCCCAAATGCCAACAGTGCTATGCCTGAGAAACTCTGCTCTAAATATCAGATTCTATCCCTTTCCCATCTCCCCTTGTTCCCATTTCCTCTTCTTTTTCCAGGATAAGCAGCTGATTCAAAATGAGACAATTGGATATGGGAGTCTTCATATGACACACAGGAACACTCAACTGTGCTTCCTTATCGTGAAGAAACAGAACTCAAAACTAAGCTCCAACACGTCTCTCATAGACTCTCCTTACAGCTTTTGAACCTCCCAAGCTCTTGAAGGGGAAGATTCCTAATCTTGTTTTCTACCATTTATATACCGTAGAATAAGTTGGGTGGGCAGAAGGATCAAGAGCACCTACCCATGTAAGGAACATTTTAAATACAGAGCATTATTTGATGAAGACCTGATACATGCAAGGCTTCAAAGTTACAAAACAGACTAGATGGTGAACCTACCCTCCACAAGAAACGGAGAGGGTGTTTAAGAATCAGTTTACAGAATGCCTGTCAACAGCTGAGACAGAGAGAGAGGATAAGAGCTCAGGTGTTCAGAGTCACTGCCAACAGAATGAAAACCAAGTGGGAGATGAGAGCCATTAGCAGGTCTAGTTTACAGAAGCTGCGTGCACTTAACTTTTCAGGAACCCCATGTGTAAAGAAGCACTCCTGATCCTGAAGTCAAGATCACACCCAGGGCCACTAACATGACACCTCTCTTGGCCATTCCAAGCTTCCCCCAAGACAGTGCCAACTCACTCGCTTTAGGATTTTCCCCAGGTGACTAAAATAGGCCTCCTTCTTCTTCGTCTTCTTTCCCCTGCTTCTCTTCTTCCCAGCGGCTGTGTTGGCCAACCCATACTTGTTTTTGGCTGGGAAATAAATTTCAGTCTTCTTGTTACAAAATCTTAGGTCACTGAAGCAAATCAAGTGCATGTTGAAGGCTCAGTCCTTACACGAGCTCAGAGCACTGGCTGTAGGCAAGTGTGTGTGTTCAAGTGGTTTTATAGGGAGAGCTAGAAGGCACTGTTTCCTAATAAAATTAGTGACTGCACCTGCAGAAGAGGAAGGCTCTGGGAATCCTTAAGAGACTTTAGGTATAGAGTCTAAGACAGGCTTGCGTTGCAATCCTGAAAGGAACCCAGGGTAGGAAATTCATAATCTTAAGTTTTTGGCTGAGTGCATGGCTCACATTTGTAATCCTAGCACTTTAGGGGTTGAAGTGGGAGGATTTTTTTGAAGCTGGCAGTCTGAGGGAACCTAAACAATACCAAAACCCCTGTCTTTCCAAAGGAAAAGAAAAGAGAAAATTTAAAAAGAAATCTTACACTTTTTTTTGAAAGTGGAAAAAAAAGAGAGAGAGAAACAGGCCCCTATGAAAGAGAGAGAGGCCACTTGGATGTAATGGCCATGAATGTACTAGGCAGTACTCATTTCAGAAGTCATTCTTTTAATGTGCCTAACTCCAGGTGTTTTTCTTACATGGTTCTCAGCCACTAAGATTGCAATTCAAAAATACTGGAAGTGGGACCTGTACGTTGCTAAAGCATCCCAGGTGAATCGCATAGCCAGCCTTATAAGGGATTCATTGATCTATAAACCTTCCTTGGCTTGGCGCCTATGGCTCAAGCCGCTAAGGCGCCAACCACATACACCTAAGCTGGCAGGTTCGAATCCAGCCCAGGCTTCCTAAACAACAATGACGACTGCAACCAAAAAATAGCCAGGCATTGTGGCGGGCACCTGTAGTCCCAGCTACTTGGGAAGCGGAGGCAGGAAAATTGCTTGAGCCCAAGAGTTGGAGGTTGCTGTGAACTGTGATGCCATGGCACTCTACCCAGGGTGACAACTTGAGCCCCTATCTCAAAAAAAACAAAACAAACAAACAAAAAACCTTCCTAAAGCAATTATGCAAGATTTGGAGTTGGAGTAGAGGGGACAGCCATTCACAGACGCTGTGCTTATGCCCTGTGTATTTGCAATGGAAGAGAAAAGCATCTCCTGAAAGGCAAGCACATACCTGGTACATAATAGCAACTCAGGGACTCAGGTGAGAAAGTAGGAATAGAAAAACCAGTAAGTCACTGTACCCAGAAGACTGAACTTTGAGAAAATGTGGATAGAGAGGCTGTGGACTTCCTGCAATTAGGTTATCAGCTCAGCTTCAAGGAAGTGACCAGACTGACATGAACCAACAGATAAGAGGACACCAGAGAACCAGGGTGTTGTGGAAGGGGAGGAAGAACAGATGTGATGTTGCAGTGGGGAAATGGTACAGAGAGCTTTGCCAGATGGCATTCACTCATTCAAAAAATGTAGGAAGTTGTGATCCCCTGCTAAGTACAAGGCCCATAGGTGTGCATGAAAATGGTAATAAATTACCCATAGGGATCATAACATTCATACAGGAAAATCACAGCACGATCAGAAGACTCACAGCCATCAGTTCGAAATCTTAGTTTTCTTAAAAGGACATGTAATAAATAACCTGCTAATAATTTCCCTATTCTGAAGATAAAAGAAGCAATCGCACTAGTAGCAATACTAGCTTGGATTAATTCAGTGTTTACTGCTTTGAATTATACAAAGCTCTTTATAAAATCACCTCATTCATGATTTTGAACATTCAGAGATGCGGTTTTATCATCTTTATAAGGAGGAAACTGGGGCTTATGCAGACGAATTCATTTGTTCAAGGCCATGCAGCTAGTATGTTGCAGAGCTAGGACCTGAACGCTGGTGAATCTGTTCTAAAATTCCCATCAGTATTTCTCGAAGTTAGGTCCCCTGCCCTCATGCTTAGGCTGCTTATCCAAATCCAGATCTCTAAGCCCCATCTAACTAAGCCTCTGGTACCTAAAATGTGGGTACCACCACACCAACCCTGCTGTGGAGGGCTTGTCGCTCTGAAACGGACCCTCCTCAGTGCAGAAGAACTAATTAGAAATTGTAAAGGACACGAAAAAGAAAGTGACTATGACACTGTTAGGAGAAAAGCAAAGTCCTCCTAACAGTCAGAAGGTGGACCTCAAACAGATCAGCAAAAACAGAGTTAGGATTTGACAGAAACTGTAAAAAGGAGACTGACTTGAGGCTTCTCTTTACCTGGCCCTGACCTTGGCTCCCCAGTGTGCTTATCATTCACTTCAACCTGGTCCTGTCTTAGTGGGGTATCGTCAGATCCAAAGGACAAACCAAACTCATAAATAGGGATAATGAGTAACAAGACCAGAAGATGGGACAGTTGGGAGCTCATTGATGGAGTGAGTCCAGGCACAGTGGCTCAGGACTAAGACTGAGGGAAAGAGTGCTGGGTCCTGTTTTTATGTGGAGACATCTGTGGGCATGAGGGAAGCCTGATGAGACAAATGGCCACATGTCACAGTACATGACAGAGGGCACTCAGGCATTGGACAGAATATTGGATTACATGCCCTCTGAGATCTTCTAGGTTTTGCTGATTCTACTCTTAAATAATTAAAACTTTCCCCTTGTATCATTTCTTTAAGGGTTTGGGATGTCAGAATTTGGATACAAGTATGGCTCCTGTTATTTCTACCTCTAGACCAGCGGTTCTCAACCTGTGGGTTGTGACCCCTTTGTAACAATGAAAATACATCGCAGCATTAGGAAGGTTGAAAATCACTGTTTTAGAAGAAAAGGGGGAGGGAGAAAAGGAAGTCATGAGTCCCCCCATTCAGAAATGGGGCAGGAATGGAGGTGCTGGGGTTACCTAAAGAAGATCTAGGGTGCTTCTCCCGCTTGCTTCTCCTCAGCCCACCTCCGGCACTCTGTCTCATCCAGAACCACCTCTTAGCTGGATGGGCATGTGGGGGAGTGGAAACTCCTCATTACCCCAATCAGAAATTTTAACTTCTGGTCTCAGCTCTACCAATGCCTCACTTTGACCTGGTCAGTCAGCTGCTCTTCCTGGGACTCAGTTTGCCCACCTGCAAAGGGGAATGTTTGATTATATGACCAGTGAGACTCCTCAGAGTCTTGCTACTTACAGTGTACCACGATCAGCAGCATTAGCATCACTTGGGAGCTTGTCAGAAATACAGAATGTTGGGCCCCAGATGTACTAAGTCAAAATCTTCATTTTTGACAAGATCCGTAAGTGACTTTTAAATACTTTTATGATTCATCAATCCATGAATCAATTATGATATGTCTTTCTCTTTTCCCTCTCGTGGGTTCCTATCACACTGTAAAATTTTCTAACTCTAGGACACGCCAATGACCAGGATAGCTTGAGATTAGTGATTGTGTGGCTTGAGGCCTAAGGAAAGACCAAAAGGCCCTTAAAATATAGTAACACACCTACACAATCCATGTGCTAATTAGCTTGCTAATTATCTCACTACTCAACTCAAGAAGCGCCTGTCGGGCACTAGGCACAGCTGGCAGAGCTGGAGAGCAAAGGATGGGCAGGGTGTGGGAGTTTAGTGATATGCCTGGACAGCCAACTCCAACTCAGTGCAATAGCACTTCTGCAATTAGTAAAGAGGATGCATTCCAATGAAATGTTTACAGTCGTTCTCTGTTATCACAAGCAGGAATGACTCCAGAGGCAGTTCCAGGCTGTGTTCGCCTCCACCATTTGACTCTGTTTTCCCGTGGCCTTGTATCTACAGCTCCTCTGCCCACACAGAGGAATGAGTTATTGGGGCAGTCCCTGTCTGGTGACTCATAGGATACCAACAGCGATGCAGTGATGCCTTTCTTAAATCCTCTATTCCCCCATGATCAGAACTTGTGTGCAATCTTTCCCTTACCTCGGAGGTCCCTAACTTAGGAACGTATAAAAGTTTTTCTGGGAGCAGAGGGGAAGTCCATGTGCAACTGTTCTGTGCATGTGCTTGATACATTTATTTCAGAAGAGAAAGTGCACAAGTTTCTATTAAAAGATGATGAAACCTAAAAACTGAGTGTCCTGATACCATCCTCCTGCTGCCCTGGTAGTGGCAGCTCCTTCCTTTTCTCCCTTCTCTTTCCCTTTTTCAGCTGACATCTCCCAGTTTCCTCTGTGTTTAGTTTGATTAGAGAAAGCTCTGACTGCAGTATCACAGTCATTTCAAAAGGCCAAGGAAAGCCTCCTGTCCCAGCTCCACACTATCACAGGTAAGCACAGCTGGGCCACAGGAACTATGAGAAAAGAAGTCCCCGTAACTCAGAGCCAAGACTTTAGCAATTAGTTGCCTGCTCTTCTATCTTTAACAGCTAACTGTGAGGATGGGACTTTTAAAGTCACTTTCTGGACTTTCAGGGTGGTTTATGGCAATGATCCTTGCCATGAAAACACCCTTACTTTTGTCCCATGAGATGTCTACAGTGTCAAGTGGAGGGTGGGAGGAGAGAGTTGGGGTCCACAGGTACGCAAAAGTCATTAATGACATAAAAATTAGGATTCAGCAACCATGGAGGGAATATATGCTATCTTTGCTATATAATTTTTAGTTCAAATCCAGCCTTACGTATTTAAGAGGAGAAAGTGTGTTTTTAATACTTTCCAAGACAGAATTCCAAATCATTTCTATATGGCTGTGAGTACATAAGGAAGTTATTTTGCAATATACACTTGCCTTTCCACTCCTGCTCTATAATAATTTGGGCTTATAAAGTACATTTACAAACTGGCCTTTGGATATGCCATGTGACTCCATTTTTCCCCCCTAGACGTTCTGTTTCTGTCTTGCTGGACTCATGCTGAAGAAGTTGTCTTCCATGGATGCACAGCCCCTGGTAAAGCAGTGGGTGGGCCAGCTACTTGGGAAAGTAGAACAGGAACAAACATTTCTGTGGAAAATTCAAGAGTTGGTTTTCATGGATAACCCAGAGCAGAACCTTTGCATCTGTTGGTAACGGCAAAAGGGCTCTGGAAAAGGCAGCTTTTGTTCAGTGTAAAAACGGAGCGAGCAGGCCTGGCCCCAGGGAAAAGTAAACACCAAGCCCTGGATCACTTTCCAGAGGCAGGAGCCGAGACTGAGGGTGCAGAATGACTGATTTTCCCACCAAAAACCTACCTAGGGGATAGACTTACCTCTCACCCCCCTCATATTACATGACCCATAGGTTCATAGATCATTCCATATTCATTTACTAAGCAAGTGTTTAGGAGCTTCACATCTTCGACACTGTGCTACCAGCGGCCAGAGTTAGATCCCAAAACAGAACAGGCATGGCTTCTAACCCTCCTGGCTCTTTTTTTTTTTTTTTTTAAATACAGTTTTTGGCCAGGGCCAGTTTGAACCCACCACCTCCAGTATATAGGGCCGGCACCCTACTCCTTTGAGCCACAGACACCGCCCACCTCCTGGCTCTTAAAAACTAGAGGGAGAGGGCGGCACCTGTGGCTCAAGGGAATAAGGCGCCCGGCCCTATATGCCAGAAGTGGCAGGTTCAAACCCAGCCCCAGTCAAAGACTGAAAACAACAACAACAACAATAAAAAAACTAGTGGGAGAGATGAACAACCAGCTCAAGAACATTTGGTTGCTATAATGAGGGCAGCACTTCCAGGATGCCGTGGGGACATAAAGGAGGAATAGCCGACTCTGACTTAGGAGATCACAGAAGCCTTCTCAGAGAAAGTGACATTGAGGCTGAGAGTTTAGCGATGAGCAGAAGTTATTTAGGACCTAACTGCTAGGTCATAGGAATGAGCAGTGGGACAGCAGGCAAGAGAATTTCAGGCAGAGGATAAAGTGAACCCTCTGTAGGGCACATGGATATATTTGACAACTAAGCTAAACATCTAATTATTTTTGCATTTAGAATTGTTCAGGCCTGGCGCGGTGGCTTATGCCTGAAATCCCAGCACTTTGAGAGGCTGAGGCAGAGAATTGCTTAAGGCCAGGAGTTCAAGACTAGCCTGAGCAACAAGCAAGACCCCTTCTCTATAAAAAAAAAAAAGAAAAGAAAAAGTACCTCGGTATGGTCATGCACAGCTGTAATTCTAGCTACTAGGGAAGCTGAAGCAGGAGGATTGCCTGAGCCCAGGAGGCAGTGAGTTATAATGTCGCTGTACTCTAGCCTGGCATTTCTGATGTGCCTTTCATTTCTAAGTGTTTAGTATTTGAGAATATACTAAAAATATTTAGTATTTTTAAAATATATATATATTTTTAGACACAGTCTTACTTTGTTACCCTGAGTAGAGTGCTATGGTGTTATAGCTCCCAGCAACCTCAAACTCTTGGGCTCCAGTGAACCTCTTGCCTCAGTCTCCCAAGTAGCTGGGACTACAGGCACCTGCCACAATGCCCAGCTATTTTTACAGGTGAGGTCTCACTCTTGCTCAGGCTGGTCTCAAACTCCCAAACTTAGGCAATCTAACCACCTTGGCCTCCCAGAGTGCTAGGATTATAGGTAAGCCACTGCACCTGGCAAGAAACTAAGAATTTTTATTTTAGAATAATTTTAGATTGCTTGATTTTTAACCTTAAATTTCAAAATAATTTCAAATTTATAGAAAAGTTGCGAGAAAAGTATCAAAACCCTCAAAAATTGTCCATATATTCTTTTACCTATAATGCTTTACCAGTTATTAACATTTTGCTACATTTGCTTTATCCACTTATATCTGTCTCTATCCACATACCTTCCTACCTCCTCCTTATCCTCTACTTCTTCTCATCCTCATTATTATTATTTTTGTCAAATAGTTCGAGACTTAGACTCCTAAATACTTTAGCAGGTATCTGCTAAGAATAAGGACATTATCTTATAAAATCTCAATATAATGATCAGATTCAGGAAAAATAACATGAATACTATGGAACCATCTAATACAAGGAGTTACAAACATCCAGCTTACATACACCTGGCACTTATGAATGGATGCTATTAGAGTGAGTCCCTGAGTTACAAACATCAGACTGATGTATGACTTACTCTTATGAATGAGGGCTATTACAGGTAATAGGTAAATGTACCTGTTCCAACTTACATCCAAATTCAAGAACAAGCCTGTAGAACCTATCTCATTTGTAACCCAGGGACTGCCTATAAATAGCTTGTATTTAAATTTTACCAGTTGTCACAGTCATGAGCTTTGTATTTGCCTAGTTGGAGATCTAGTTCAGGATCATATCTTGCCTTCTCCTCTTTTTGTCTTTTTTTTTTTTTTTTTTTTGAGATAGGGTCTCACTTTGTCACCTAGCCTCTGGAGTGCAGTGGTGCAATCACTATAACATCCAACTCCTGGGCTCAAGCGATCCTCCTGCCTCAGCCTACTGGGTAGCTGGGGCCACAGGTGTGTACCACCAGGCTGGGCTAATTTTTGCATTTTTCTTTTTTTTTTTTTTTTTTGTAGAGACAAGGTCACTAAGTTGCCCAGGCTGGTCTCGACCCTCCCGTCTCAGTCTCCCAAAGTCACATATTGCCTTTAATTGTATCTCCTTTATTTATTTATTTATTGAGACAGAGTCTCAGTATGTCGCCCTCAGTAGAGTACCGTTATGTGTCACAACTCACAGCAACCTCCAGCTCTTGGGCTTAAATGATTCTCTTGTCTTAGCTTCCTCAGTAGCTAGGACTATAGGCACCTGCCACAATGCCTTGCTACTTTTTGTTGCAGTTGTCATTGTTGTTTAGCCGGCCCAGGCCGGGTTCGAACCCGCCAGCTTCGGTGTACATGGCCAGCACCCTACTCACTGAGCTATGGGCACCATAATTGTATCTCCTTTAATGTAGACCAATGCCACAGCTTCTTTGTCTTTCATGCCACTGGCATTTTTAAAGAGTACAGATCATTTGTTTTGTAGGATACCCTCTTAACGTGGGTTGTTTTTGATGTTTCTTCATAATTAAATTCAGTTTTTGTTTTGTTTTGTTTTTGTTTTTTTGCAGTTTTTGGCTGGGGCTGGGTTTGAACCTGCCACCTCTGGCATATGGGGCTGGCACCCTACTCTTTTGAGCCACGGGTGTCTCCCCAGTTTATGTAACTTTTTTTTTTTTTTGAGACAGACCCTCAAGCTGTCACCCTGGATAGAGTGCTATGGCATCACAGCTCACAGCAACCTCCAATTCCTGGGCTCAAGCGAGACTCCTGCCTCTGCCTCCCAAGTAGCTGGGACTACAGGTGCCCGCCACAATGCCTGGCCATTTTTTGGTTGCAGCCGTCATTGTTGTTTGGCGGGCCCGGGCTGGATTCGAACCCACCAGCTCAGGTGTACGTGGCTGGCGCCTTAGCCCGTTGAGCCACAGGAGCCGAGCCAGTTTATGTAATTTTTAACAGGGGAGTGACAACTGTGTTTTTTTCAGGAGATCACATCAGGAGGCTCACACTGTCAGTATGTCTCATTATTGGTGGTGTAAAATTTTGTTTTTTAGTGGATTATAAAAACTGCACCAAAACAAACATCTCCGAATGTGTTTCTACTCAGATTATATCTCAAAGGAGATTAATAATGAGCTAACCTGCTTTGGGATACCTTGTTTGAATGACGACCTCAGTGCTTAGTCTCTCTTGCTATCTCTGCATATATTTGGGCTTTGTGTAAATGTGTCATTGATTAATAGGACTGTATCTGGGCCCTGGCCTTAAAAAGGCTGAACGTAAAATTGTATAAGTAACAAATGACTGGTTAGCCATGTGAACCAGAATTTCCTTGATACTATACAATCAAAACAACATACAAAAGTAAATTGGAATCCTGAAGCCAATTTAACGATGATTGTGAATGTCCTGGGACAAGAGAGCCTTAATAATCTCAATGCCTGATTTTATACTAAAAATGTACATAAAATTAATTTAAAAATTCCCTTTGCATATGTTGTATTTATGTTTTATATGTTGAGGTCCTGTACAGAATGTTGATTAAAATAAGAGTCTTTTACTTCAGGCATTTGAAAATCACATTGTATCTCACTGTGGGTCCTACCCACTGTACAATTTTTGCAACCCTCTCATCATCTGGAGGCCTTCGTGTTTCTTTTCCTAATGCCTGAGATTTCACCATAATTTTTTTTTTTTTTTGCAGTTTTTGGCCAGGGCTGGGTTTGAACCCACCACCTCCGGCATATGGGGCTGGCCCCCTACTCCTTTGAGCCACAGGCACCGCCCTCACCATAATTTTTAACACCCCCAGGGTTCAAGGAACACATTATTTACCAATGGGTTTTGGGGTGTGTTTGCTCCAAAGTCCACAAAATTTGAGACTTCCTTCTTTCATTATTAACATTCAGTCCCACTTATTTTCAAATGAACCAATACAAACATTTTAGGAACACAGCCACACTCTATGCAATCAGCTGCTTAGCCACTGACTGAACCACACAAATGACCCACGCATAGGACAGTCCTACCTTATTCCAGAAGAGTTCTTCCACAAATGAGGAGACTGAGGTCCAGATGGGTGTTTTCTGAGGACGGTAAGCTATTAATGGTCATCAGACTGCAGCCCAGCTCTGCTTATGCCAGAGGTTGGCTGGCTTTCTGATGGCATAGGATCTCCCTGGGGAGGTGACCAAGCTGCCTTCCTTTCTCTTGGCAAGTGTGGGTGGCTGGCAGCTGAAGCAGCCCTTGAGCAAGGTTCTTCAGTTTGGTTTACTCATCTCAAATTTAGACACAGAGTTGAAGCCCAGCCAGATCCTTGGAAGCCTCTCGATTTCCTAGTAGATTTTCTTAATAGAAGGTGGTCTTAATGGAAACACATTATTGAAGATGTGTATATGCTTCAGAAATTCATTCATATTACATTTTCATTGGGAACATGCATTCTAAGTTTTAAAAGACTTTTCCAAGCCCAACCACCATACCAATGAATTGGAGAACTTTTACAACTCATTCGATTCCATAGAACCAGTATGGATTTCATATTTATGTGTGCAAGGTAGTACAATAGCTACTCAGCAGGTACCAAGAGAATATCAAGACACTTAGGACATTGTCCCATGCTGAAGCAGCTGATGATAATCCCGGAGAGATGATACAGAGACGTAGAGGGAAAACTGCATTAAAATTGTAATACTCGGCTCGGCGCCTGTGGCTCAGCGGGCTGGGGCGCCAGCCACATACACCTGAGCTGCGGGTTCGAATCCAGCCCGGGCCTGCCAAACAACAATGACGGCTGCAACCAAAAAATGGCTGGGCGTTGTGGCGGGTGCCTGTAGTCACAGCTACTTGGGAGGCGGAGGCAAGAGACTCGCTTGAGCCCAGGAATGGGAGGTTGCTGCGAGCTGTGATGCCATGGCACTCTATCCCGGGTGACAGCTTGAGGCTCTGTCTCAAAAATAAAATAAAATAAAATAAAATTGTAATACTCGGGTGGCGCCTGTGGCTCAAAAGAGTAGGGCGCCGGCCCCATATACCAGAGGTGGCGGGTTCAAACCCAGCCCCAGCCCAAAACTGCAAAAAATAAAAATAAAAATAAAAATGGTAATACTCAAGTCGCATTTGACTTCTGCAATTATGAGAGGTGCTCAAATGTGACTTGTATTCATCTTTTGTTACTGATACGTATTATTATGATTTTAATACAGTCTTTTTCTTCCTTAAAATGTGTTTACCTTTCTTTGGCATCTCTGTGTATTTTAAACTTAATAAGGTAAGGTAATGTCTGATGGCACGCTCAGATGAGTGAAGAGAATACCACCAGTGGAGAACAGAGGCTGTTGGCCGCGTCTGTGAGCACTGGAGCTACTAAGTCAAACGACCTTCCTGAAATTGCAGCTGCCCCGCTTCCTAGCGGTGTAGTGAGTTATGTAAGTTCTCTAAGGCGCTCAGCACAACAGCGCTAGTCATTTTTGGTGCCCCCCAAGTGTTAGCTGTTATCATTACTTCTGTGCTTGAACCGCCACTACAAGGATGGGTAGGGCGTGAGCGGAGGAGATGTTTCGCAGCAGGGTGACAGAATCACAATGAAATATCCTTGTGAAAGCTCCACAAACTACTTGTGCAAGTTTGCTGGCATCTAACCCGCACCGGCGGGAGTCGGCCATCCGGGAAAGCCGATTCCCCCAGCCTCCACCGCAGCTCCCCGCTGCCCGCGGTCCCAGCGCCCGCCCCCAGGGGGCGCCGCCGCGCAGCCGCCGCGCCTCGGCCCGGAGCGCGCCCCCGCCGCCTGCCCCGCGCGTGCGCGCCGCCCAGGTGAGGAGGCGGTGTCCTGGGCTGCGACGGGGGCGGGCTCCTCAGCAGTCCCGGCCGGGCGGGGTGGAGCCCGAGAGGCCCCGGCGGGGCGGGGCCCGGCGAAACCAAGGCCAGAGGCGGGACCAGCCGCCGCCGTCTCCGTCTCAGTGTCCCGGCCCCCACAGCGCCCGGCAGCCGAGGCGGGAGAAGCGGAAACCGCCGGGTGCGCCCTGCTCGGAGCCGCGCCGGCCGAGAGCGAGCCGAGGAGCGGCGGGGCGGCCTCCGTCCGGCCCGGACCAGAGCGGCGCGCGTCCTCTCCCCGCAGCCCCCGGCGCGGCCCCGCCCCGGCCCCGCCCGAGCTCGTCGTGGGCCCCCGGCCCGGCCCGGCGGCCCGAGCGCGCCCACCTGAGCCCCTGCGCCGGCGCCATGGCGGAGCAGGAGAGCCTGGAGTTCGGCAAGGCGGACTTCGTGCTGATGGACACCGTCTCCATGCCCGAGTTCATGGCCAACCTCAAGCTCAGGTGAGGGCTGGGCAGCCGTGCGCAGAGGCGTGAGGCTGCGCTTTCCCGAGAGGGGGCGCCTCAGCGGGGCGGCCAGATTGGGGGTGTCAGGGGCGCTCCGAGCTCCGATGGAGTGCGGCCGGAGGGCGGTGTCAGGGGGTCCGCTGAACTAGGTGGTGGCGCTTTCCCGAGAGAAGACGCTGCTGGGGTGCGGCCAGTTTGGGTGCAAGAGGCGTGCCAAGCTGGGAGGGGCGCACTTTGTGAGCGGGGGTGTCTCTGGGTGCTGTCCCTCTTGGAGGTGTAAAGGGTACGCGAGCTGGACGGAGCGCTGGGGCTAGTGCACCAGCCTGCCCTGCGCCAGGTAAGCGATGTGGGCGGGCCGGGTGACCTCATGGAAACAAAAGTATTAGGCAAAGAAAAACTTCAGAGAGAGTTGTGATGGGCCCCGAAGACCCTAGGGAGAGTAGAGGGTGGTTTTGGAGAGAGGCTGGCGTCGCCTCCCAGTTTCACATTTGCTTTTCTTCCTTTCTTATTCGTCTCCACTCTCCCCCTCCTCCCCACCTCCCCCCGGTGCCTGGCTCTATCGGGATGCTATGGAGTGATCCCTGAGATGTCTGTTCCGGGACACTGGCTGTTTTTAAGTTCCTCTCTAAACGTAATTAGACACGTTTCCAGACTTCGAAGAGACAGCTATACTTGCCAGTGCCAAGATAAACTGTCTGAATTTGACAAGGCATTCATGGTTTTAGACTTTTCGAAGAGTTATGGATGGAGCCCTTGTGTTAACTGACATCCTTGAGAATGTAGTCAGAACACAACGCCCCAAAATGGACTTCCAAGATAAATTTGTTTTAGGAAATCTCCTACATGTGATTACTTCATCTTTTTTTTTTTTCTTTTTGAAGAGACACTCTGTCGCCCAGGCTAGAGTACTGTGGCATGATCATAGCTCACTACCTCCTGAGTAGCTGAGACTACAGGCGTGAGCTGCCACACCTGGCTAGTTTTTAAAAATTTTTTTTGTAGAGATAGGGTCTCCCTGTCTTGTTCAGGCTTGTCTCGAACTCCTGGTTTCAAGGGATCCTTTCACCAAATCCTTCCAAAGTGCTAGGATTACTGGCATGAAGCATCACAACTGGCTTTCACTCTTGGTATAGTAATATGTAAAAGTAGTTTTAAAGTAGTTTGACTTAAACATTACAGTAAGTGGAGTTTCAAAATATCAATAGCTGAGTTGTATATGGGGGAGTGTGTGTGTGTTTTCCTGGAAGCTTTGGACCCATTTCTTGTAGGTTCATGGCTATACATTACTCCTTAAGCTTAGCAAGTGAAGATCAAAATCTTGATTTGGGTGCTTCACTAACCCAACTTCTCAGTATTAATTACCCTAGTTAACCCTTATATAAGACTGTTTTAAGGCCCGGTGCCATGGCGCACGCCTGTAATCCTAGCACTCTGGGAGACCAAGGTGGGTAGTTTGCCTGAGCTCAGAGGTTCTCTACCAGCCTGAGCCAGAGCGAGACCCCATCTCTAAAAATATCTGGGTGTTGTGGCGGGCACCTATAGTCCCAGCTACTTGGGAGGCTGAGGCAAGAGAATCTCTTAAGCCCAAGAGTTTGAGGTTGCTGTGAGCTGTGACGCCACGGCACTCTATTGAGGGCAACAAAGTGAGACTTTATCTCAAAAAAAAAAAACAAAAACCGGACTTAATCTTTGGGAAATTGCAAACCACTTAGTCTTCTCTGCTCTTGGGAAGGCTTAGTTTTGTCCCAGATCATGGAGCAGGAACACAGATCTGAGTTCTATACCTGCTTACCGCAGACTGGCCTTGCGCTGGTCAATATGCCTGAATTTCCTCATTTATAAAATGATGAGACTCTTTCAGTGATTCTAAATTTTCCAAGTTTAGGCAACCTCAAAGTTGCACAGTATCTTTTCTCTATTTAGTGTTGTGAAGTTAAGTAATATAATCAGATTTATTACATATATAGCATTATGATAGGATGTAACTTTTTTTTTTCTTAAGACAGGGTCTTGCTCTGTTCCCCAGGCTAGCTAAAGTGCAGTAGCATCATCATAGCTCACTGTAACTTTAAACTCCTGAGCTCAAGCGATCCTTTTGCCTCAGCCTCCCCAACAGCTAGGAATACAGGCATGAGCTACCACACCCAACTGGTTTTAATTTTTTTGTAGAGATAGCGTCTTGCTATTGTGCAGGCTGATCTCAAATACCTGGCCTCCAGTAAGCCTCCCACCTCAGACTCCCAAAGTATTGGGATCGCAGATGTGAACTGCCAGGACAGGATATTGCATTTCTGATCAAAGTTTGGATGCCTAACTTTTATAGAAATTACTTTAAATATTAATCAAAATGGCATACCTCTACATCTGTATCTCTGTAACCTTTACCCATTACCATGGTGGTTAAGAGTCAGATTGTTGAGATACAAATTCTAGTTCTACCACTTTCTTGCTGTGGTCCTTGGGCATGTTGCTTAACCTCTCTCTCTCAGACTTCTTATCTGCAGAATTAGGCAGATAACAACCAGAATTAGGGTTGTCCTGAGCGTTAAATGAACTAATATACATCAAAGATTAGTTCCTGGTAAACACATATTAGCAATACTGTTTAAGTTTTCCCAAGTGCACATAAAGCAAATAAAGGGATAAGTTACATATCAATTTCATAGACTAAGGTAGTTTTAAATTAAGAGATTACCTTCCTTGCCCCTCAAGAAAGAAGTATGCTTTGAGAAATGCCTTCATAATTTAGTCCCAGCTTATAATCACTTCAGTTTTGCAGATGTTAAGTACATTTATTAAGTATTTTCTGCATGTAAGACACTATAGTAATAGTAGAATATGGAGTCATTCATTTTGACCTCCATCTTTTACCTCCGGTGAATTCATGACATTAGCCAGATCTTTTGCAGAGTTTTTAGAATTTGAAATTGAAGGCTCAGAGTCTAAGTGGGTTATATTAGTTTGTAGGACTACTACTCTGCAGTAGAATTAAAACTCACATGGCTTTTTAAAAAGTAAATTGGGGCCAGGTGCAATGGCTCATGTTTGTAATCCTAGCACTTTGGGAGGCGAAGGTGGGAGAATTGCTTGAGGTCAGGAGTTTGAGGCTAGCCTGAGCAAGAGCAAGACCCCATCTGCACAAAAATAGATGGCATGGTGGCACACACCTGTGTGCCCAGCTGGTCAGAGGCTGTAGTGGATCTCTTGAGTCCAGGAGCTCAAGATTTTAGTGAGCTCTGATGAAGCCGTAGCATTCCAACTGGGTGACGGAGCAAGACCCTTTCTAAAGGAAAAAGACAGTGAACCTGTAGGGGGGTGGTGGGGAAGAGAGCACTTATCATGATTTTTTTTTTTTTTTAAGACTTGTAAGTCTCTAAGTATGAATCTCAAGATACGTTATTAAGGTGAGCCTAACAACTCCTATGTGTGCAAAAGAGAAAGGCTGCAATTTAATTCTACTTTGTGCAGGGCACTCTAAAAGATGAGGTGGAAGGATACCAAGAAGTATAAGATGGGCCCCTTACCTCTGAAAGAGGTGATAAGTCAATGGAGACAGGGAGAAAGATGAAAATTTCTATTGATTTAAAGAATAGTTCAAGAAAACAATAGAAGAGATACCTTATAGAGCTGATATGATTATTTGCCAAGCATTTGTACGAGTTGTTCTGGAAATTCATAAGAGGGAGATGCTTTAGAGTGACTCAGAAACATCTTGTAAAGGAGAAGAGGAGGAGCTGAACTGAGTCCCAGAGGATGGGTAGGATTTGTCTAGGTAAACATGTGGGTGGATAGCATTCCAGGTGGATTAAGTGGCACGAGTTGGGGTTGGTGGCATGAAAGTTGACTCTATATGGGTGACCGCGATTAAGCTAAGTTGTCTGGAGGGGAAAGGGTCATCATCTCTCATTAGCACGGCCTTGCTACACCCAGTCATCATGTCAGTCAGGATCCTGGGTGTTCGGCTATGGATATATATTTGTGTGTATCTCATCTGTGCATGTAGTTGACAACTCTGAAAATTGGCTGCAGTTCTCGTACAATCAGTGATCGTGCATGATTTACTTGTAAGTTAGACTGGTTGGTTCCCTGTAGCCATACAAACACAGTCCCAGTGAAGGTTAGCACCCTTACTCTTCTCTTAAATCCTGACCCAGACAGAAAGCAGTCCTGTCTGATAGTTTGAATTTCATATTGCCTGATGCCTCCCCAGGCTATTTTAGTGTTTAGCTATATGAGCTCCTTCTGCTGTGTTCTTAGATATTTGTTTCACTTTGCAGAAGGTGACCAGAAATCCATCAATGCAGGTCCACGTGTTATTATGTGATGTTCAAGTGTTTTTGAGTCCTGGAATATCAGGGGACTACCCCAGTCATATTTTGTGGTGAATTTCATGTAAGTGAACTTGAGAGTGTCTGGTCCCTTGGTGGATGTGGATATGTAAGTGAAACTCCCATGTGTACACGTACCTGGCAACTCCTGAATTCCCAGGCTACAGCACCTGCACTCATGCTCCAGTCTGGGATGTCCTGTCCTCTGCTTCTCTCCTGGCTCTCCTGCAAGGTCTGCTTTCTCCCTTGATGGTCTGTACCACTCAGTCAAGCACTTAAGGCTGCAGTTGCTTCAGGGGTCTGTGTCATCAAAACTTGATTTTCATTTTCTTGACAGCAGCGTCTAGCACATAGTGCATTCTTCTGTGATAACATTTTTAATAGAAAAAAAGACTATTTCAATTCCTTTCTTAAAGCTCTCGTGGCATTGTCCTTTCAGCATTATCTTCTTATTTTGCTATTATTCTGACCTTTTTCCCTCTTGGAGCTAAAACTTGAGCTTTGGACATCTGTCACAATTGATGTAACTTTTTTCCAACTGTTATTATTATTATTATTTTTGGACACAGAGTCTCACTCTGTCGTCCTCGGTAGAGTGCAATGGCGTCACAGCTAACAGCAACCTCTAACTCCTGGGCTTAAGCGATTCTCTTGTGTCAGCCTCCCAAGTAACTGGGACTACAGGTGCCCGCTGCAACGTCTGGCTATTTTTTGTTGTAGTTGTCATTGTTTTAGCTGGCCTGGGCTAGGTTCGAACCTTCTCAGTGTACGTGGCTGGCGCCATAACCACTATGTTACAGGCACCGAGCCCTACTGTTACATTATTTTTAAAAACAGATGTAGGTGTGTGCCTGTGGTTGGGGGCCTAGATGGGGCGTGAGTGCTGCTGGGTGATGTGGATTAGTGTTAGTATGTCTGAGGGTGAGCTCCAGTTTGTATTTCCTTTCCTTATAAAACAATCCGCTAGGATCTTGAGGGTTGCCTCACTTCCCTCCCAGAAGTCTCTTGCTGGGGAAGATTTGTTTTATTTGCTTCTTTTTCCTGTTGGGTGGTGGTAAGTCCCTCATTCCATTTTTCCAAGGGTCTGTGCCCAGGAGTGAGAGTCCTGTACAAGTGCCACCTCCTTTGTGGTCTGGAGTGGTTCCTGCTGACAACCTTGGTGATCCCTGGGAGCCCCGGCTGCAGCATCCCCACCACGCCCTGCTTTCTGTGTAGCCACATCCTATTTGGACCTGGAGCCCTTTGGTCCCTTTTCTCCTTGCATGGGTCATTCCCTGAGTCCTTGCAGCATTAGCATCAGCTTTGCACCCTCTCTCTGAGTGTCCTGCCAGGGCAAGCCACATGGAGCATCTGGTCCTTTCTGTGCTCCTGACTCCTTGCTCAGCCATGCATGGCAAGGAGGAGTGCAGCTGCCGAGTGGACTCGAGCCGAGGACAGTGGCCCTGAGAGAGGTGCTTCCATTTTAAAGGGCGATGAAGTATACGTTGGGCTTCCAGAGATCCAGTTTGTTATGTTGTTATTGATTCCTGTTTTGAGAATAAAGCGCAGGCAGCCTTATGTCTTGGCTTCTTGGAAATTCAGTTTTTCCTCCTTTCTTTTCTTACTATTTTTGCTCTTCCATAAAAGCAATCATTTAAAGCATTATGCATGCCAAGGCTCCATGCTACTCCTTATTTTTAACCTAGCACAGCATGGCTTTGACATTTCCTAACTGGAGTTTTGCAGCCTCAGCAGTATAGACATTTTGGGCTGGATACTGCTTTGCTGTGGGATCTGTCCTGCGCCTTGTGGGGTGTTGGGCAGCATCTCTGGCCTCTACCTAGTAGATGCTCATAGAACCACTTCCCTCTTACTGATAAGCAAAAATGTCTGTAGGTATTGCCACATGCCCCTGGGTTGTGTGTGTGTGTATACACACGCACACATTGCCCCCAGCTAAGACCCCTGGCCTGGATTGTTGTCACTCCATGATATGTCCTCCTTCCCTCATCTTTGCCCTCATTCCCTGCCTGTCATACTTACCCAAAGACTGAGAAGTCTTTCCCCATCCTCCAGAACAGGGATAATTACACTGTCACCTGTGGTCCCAGATACATGGACACTTGGTGGTAACTGTTTGAGAGTTAATCTTGTTATATTGCTGTTGTCTGCATGCCTGCTTCCTTATCGAAATGTGAAATCCTCAAAGACAGACAGCCTGTCCAGGTTTTCTGATGCTTGGAAACATATAATGGTTGGGAGTGACCATCTTTAAGACAAGTAATACAAAATGTGAATGGAGAATTAGATACTGGGCTTTGGAAGGGAGTGGGTATGAAGCCAACCTACCCCTGGTCCTTTTGTGTTTGACACCCCTGCGCTCACTGTATCTTTTTTCTCATTACATCTTACAATAAGTAAGAAGAATGTTGGCTGATCATTCTTCAACCAATGGGATTCTTAATTTTTTTTTGAAGCATTCAGTTTTCTCACAATATTATACTCATCTTACAACTTAACTATTACAGAATTATTAGAAAGGCAGTGAAGTGACACACTCACCACACCACCTCTGTATTCCCTCTCTGTGGCTATTTTGTCATTTGGAAAATTCTGTGGGACAAAGGCTTTCTTTTGCTTGCTGGGGGTGGGGCAGGGGGACAATCAAAGATACTCTGGGTGGTCTTCAAGCAAATGTAAATCTGCAGTTGGTTCAGAGCTCTAGTTAGAAATACTTCTGGTTAAATTTATGGGAGAGGTGAGTGGCACACTAAATCTTTTTGGCTTCCGCGTGAAATTCTTTGGCAACCTCTTTTGGAGCCCTTTGGAATAGGACAGTTTGCTCTCTGCCTGTTTTGTACATTGGCTTCATATTGGGACAAAAATGGGATTTTGGGTTTGGAGCTGCCATTTGGAGTGAATCACCCTGCCGCCTTGTTTCCTTTCCTACTCTGTGATAGTTTTCCAAGACTATTTTTATTTGGGGTCATTTCTTGACCCTAGAGACTTCTGCTGAATTTAGTTCCCAAATAGAGCCAGATGTGGGTGAACTCAAGCACTTAGAAGCTGCTACTGGTTCATTTCATTACAGGTTGAGAAGGATCTACTTTTACATTAAGGAGATATGTTTTAACCTTTTGCTTAACTTTGAGACAAAAATGGTGAATCTGGTAAAGATAGAAATGTGTTTGTTTAATGATCTGTGTGTAATCTGCCTTGCGAACGATTCTTATCGAGAGCATTGATTGACGTTCTCACCTGAGTCTGAGCCAGCTCCAAAAAATGGACATTATCTCCAGAACTGGCCCCATTTTATAACTCTGTCGTTATCTATTGCAGTGCTGCCCCTGGGACAGGATTGAGTCATCATGTCATTCCCCAACCACTGCCTGGTGAGGAACTTTACCGTCAGTGGTGGCTCCAGCCCCACTGGTTAGATTACCTGTTGCTGAACCTCACTGACACAGCCTATGAAAATGTCAGCTGTATTCATAAGTGGAGTCAGAGGGCCACAGCATTTTAAAATACACATCGTAAGCTCTCCTTTATTATTTATTGCATCCCTTGACTGAGATGACAGTTTTATTTCCTGTGGGAAGCAGGATTCTTTCCATTTAGCTGCTATATAATTACTGGTTAGGTCTCTTGACTAGAACTACTTTCCCCAAACTTGAGCTTTAGGTATTTACGGGAAGGAGAGGAGAGAAAGCAGGCTCGCAACAGGGAATACAGGAACGAGCACAGGCTTGAGACCCGACTGAACAAGTTCAGATCTCAGCTTCACTTTTGCTCATATTAGCCTAATGACTTAGGCTTCCCCAAACCTCATTTCTTTATGTGTAAAATGATACGTTTTAGGATTATCGGCATGAAGTCACACGTGTAGAATGTGCCTGGTTATGTAATTCCTACTCAGCTAAAGTCAGTGCTCTCCTTGTGTCCTTCCAAAACAGCCGTACCTCTCTGCCCTGACCCAGGAATTGCTGGAGAGCTGGGTATTTTCACCTCTAACTACCTCACAAAGACAAATTCACAAATTTGTTTGGGGAGCCAAGATGAAAAAAGTTCTAGAAGGGATTCGGGCTGCCTAGTTGAGGGGCAAAGGGGATTGGAGATAGGCAGATCTTGATCTTGTTTCTGCCCATTCGCCATCACCTATGTGGTCTTGAACAAGTTACTTAGCTTCCCTGAGCCTTGTTTGTTTCATTTGTAAGGATGATGTATTGTGGTGAATTTTAATTACAGCATCTGTGAAACACCTAATGCTGAAGCATAGCAAGTACTTGGTGAGTTCCCCCCTCTCTCTGTTCCATCCCTTGGTCCAGCCCTGTGGGCCAAAAGTGCCTGTGCCATTTCCAGTTCACTCTATAACTATTGCCCTACGTGCACTCGTAACCATATTCCCTCAGGGGTGTTGCTATTTCATTTCTGAAATTTGTTTTAAACTCTTTGGAAAATTAAATCTGCTATTCATATTTATTTATTTTTTGAGACAGAGCCTCAAGCTGTCACCCTGGATAGAGTGCTGTGGCATCACAGCTCACAGCAACCTCCAATTCCTGGGCTCAAGCGAGTCTCCTGCCTCTGCCTCCCAAATAGCTGGGACTACAGGCACCTGCCACAACACCCGGCCATTTTT
>CAUYON010209563.1:0-11949 GCA_963573935.1 Arctocebus calabarensis | reverse complement strand
TAATTTATAGCTTTCATTTGAAGGCTAAAACCCAATTATAGCACAAGAATACAGGGAAAAGGGAAACGGAGGGGAGGAGGGGGGAACATGGGTGGAAGGAGGGCAATCAGTGGGATCACACCTAGGGTGCATCTTAGCAGGGTACTGGTGAAACTTATTAAATGTAGAATATCAATGTCTTCATATAGTGATTAAGAAAATGCCATGAAGGCTATCTCTAACAGTACGATCAAAATATTTCTGATTGTATATGAAGTAAACACATTGTGCCCCATGATTGCACCAATGCACACAATTATGATTTAATAAAATTGTTAAAAAAAAGAATGTTTATTGCAGCTCAATTCACAATTGCCAAGATGTGTAAGCAACCAAAGTGCCTATAAGCCCATGAAAAGATTAACAAGCTGTTGTATATGTATATCATGGAGTACTATTCTGTCATAACAGTTGTAGACAAATTAATTAAATGTTTTTCTGAGGGGAAAAAAAGTGGCACTGATAAAGAAAGGTTAGGGTGACTACTAATGACCAGAACTGATGAAAACTTTCCAAAAATCCTTTGAATTGTGCATTAAAATCATCAGCTGATTATAAGAAGCATAGAAGATCAAGTAAATATAGATAGAGAAAGTTAGAAAAATTTTAACGGAAAATCTTGGCATGGGAAATGAATGTGCAAAAATGGTCCCAAAGGAGCTCACCAATAAAGAATAGCAAAGAGCTCACACAGCACTGTCTGTGAGGGAGCTTTTAGACAGTAAACAAATAAATTTATTGGAAGACCCTCCCTTCCCTACTCAACTGATTTAGCCCCCAATGACTATTTTCTTTACTCAAAGGTTAGAGGAAGAAAGAAATTTTTATGATATTCAGGATATCGAAAGTAATATGAGGATAGCTTTGATGGCCATTTCAGAAAAAGTTTCAAAATTGCTTTGAAGGATGGACTAGGCCCTGGTATTGGTGCATAGCTTCCCAAGGAGAGTACTTTGAAAGTGACAATCGTCATATTCAGCACTGAAGTATGTAGCACATTTTCTAGGATGAGTTTCCAAACTTTTCAGAACTCATAGTATATTCAGGAAGAGGTCTATATTTTGTTAAGTCCCTGAGTTGAGAGAAAGAGATAATCACATAGGAATAGCCATTAACTGGAAGGCAAGACTGTCAATGCAAACCTCAAGAATTCCTTACTTTTTTTTCTTTTATATCTGTCATTACATTGAAGAAAAAGAAATTTTCCCTGGCAACCTAACAACTTCAGAGCAAGAGCATAGAACTGTAATGTTTTGAGATACTTTGATAAAACCAAGCCCAAAGTCAGAAATTCCATACTTGGTTGATCTTCAGAATTATCCAAGAAACATGCTCATTGCTACTGATTCCCAATTATGAAGATTATGATTCAACATATTTTTAGTGAGCTTTGGAATCTGTATTGTTTGGATTTTGTGTGTGTGGTCATTTTGTTTATTTTTTTCCCTAGCAAATATTTAGCAGTTGTCAGGTAAGGGTACAAGGAAATCATCAGCCGAGATGGGACTGGGTTGTCTCCATGGTGCTGAAAGTAAATGTCTGAAAGACAAATGTAGGACAGATAATTCAAGCATACCTCACACTCAGAAGTAAGTGCTTGTGTTTTAATCAAAAGAACCAATAAAGTAGAATGAAGATAAACTAAGAATGTACATTTTATAGGTTTTCCAAGTATTAGTGAGCAAAATATATGAATTAAATATCACTGTCTATTTAGAACAAATCTTAATTCAGTATCTAGTATAACTGAATCTCATGCAATTTGCCTGTTTTAATAAATGTAATTTATACTTTAGGTATTACCTTGAGGGAAAGTCAGTGATGTTGAAAAAAAGTAGAAAATTTACAAATCTGTCTTTGAGAAAATTCAATAGGAGTTATAAGAGATTTACATGACTAATCTGCCTTATTTCTTGTTTTATACTGTTAATTGAGAAGTCCTGCTGGTCTCACATGGGTACACTCATGAAGGCAGTCCACTGTAGAATCAGCTAAGGGCTAGACTCGGCCAATATTTTTCACCATGTGAAGGTTCATCCTAGCCTTGCCACCTTCACTGAATGATGATCTCAGGAAAACATTCTAAAATAGTAAAAAGAAAAAGCTTCACATGACCCAACTTTCAAAATCATCTGCATATTCTATCAGTCAGAGCAAGTCACAAGGCCAGCTGTGTTTAAGAACTGAGAAAAATAGCTTGCACCTCTTGATGGGAATAGCTTCAAAATCACATTGCAAATCATGGGAGGAATTAATGCTTCCATGTTTGAAAACAATCTAACCTCACACTTCAATGTTACTTTTTACTGTATATGAGTGAGATGGATAAGAGAAATTTTGCTTTGGTCAGTTTACTTCTGTATAATATAGGGCCTTGTTTATTTTGATCCTATGATTTCTCTTTGAAGAAAGATATCAGCTATGTTTATGGAAGAGAAAACTAAGGTACAGAGACATTAACCTATTACTACTACTCACCATTTAATGGAAAACTCCCTTTCATATCTTTGTCCTAAACAGTTGGGAAAAACATTGAGAGATTCTGAGTTCTTTAGGAGACAGATGACCAAAAAGGGCTATTAGAAGACAGACAGGAAGAGAAGATAAATAAGAAAAATAATCTGCCCATTTCAAATTTTTCCTAGAATCTGCCTTTTTGTATTGTTGAGAGGAAGGAAACTAGGCATCTACTGTAAGACAGAGAATTTGCTTTTTCAGACCAATGTGTCAATGCAGCAAAATTTACCAAGTAATGTGTTCAATACAAGTTATCAACAAACAATTGTCTGCCAGTGTCCTGAATTTGAAAAGACTGAACATGCAAATACTAAGTACATATTTGTTTATAGTAAATAGTTTATATAGATATAGTAAATATGGTGTATATGTTATAAATACAGAGTGTGGATATATATATGAAGATATAAAGGGTTCTGACAAGTTCATGAACTCATCCCTGAAAAAGTACTATCTACCTCATTGCTGAATATCACATTGTCACTTTAAAAGTACTCCTCTTAGGAAGTACTGCACCAATGCCAGAGGCTAGTTCATCCTTCAAAACAATTTCAGAACTCTTTTTCTGGAATGGCCATCACAGCTGTCATTGTATTGCCCTTGATGTCCTGAATGTCATCAAAATATCTTCCTTTCAATATTTCCTTTATCTTTGGATAAAGAAAATAGTTATTTTGGTTCAGATCATGTGAGTCTGAAGTATGTTCCAATACATTTATTTGTTTACTGGCTAACAACTCCCTAACACACAGTGCTGTGTGAGCTGGTACGTTTTCATGATGCAAGAGCAACAGCTTTCTCATGCCAACATGTTCAGTTAAGATTTTTCTGTTTCTCTATTAATGTTTATTTGGTCTGTGTATTAGACAGTCTGTACATTAGGTCTAATGTATATTAGAAAGTTGAGTATAAACCCTATGCTTCTCATATTCAGCCAATGACCTTGAGGTACAATTTAAAAATTTTTTGGAACATTTTCATCAGTTCTGCTTGTTACTGGCCACCCTAATCTCTCTTCATCAGTGCCACTTCTTCTCCCCTCAGAAAAACGTTTAGTCCATTTGGGTACTGCTGTTTCGTGGTGGCATTATCCGCCAAAAACTTAGAGTAAAATTGTCCCTGATTTTACTTCCACTCTAGCCAAGTATAACAAGAAATTTAATGTTTTAATGTTTGTTCCTCTAATTTCAACTCCAATATTCTCTCCAAAAATAATGAATGCCACTCAGCAAGACATCACCACTCTCCACCCACTTCCCTCTCTCCACCCACCATGCATTTCCCCACCCTACCACACCCCATCTCCACAATAAATTAACTTCATTACCTATGTATTTGCCCTCATGGCTGGACATTATTCAGCTTATCAAAATGGAAAATAACTACATAAACAAAAGGTCTCTCCTAAGACATACAAAATAATGTTAGAAAGTTGAGTCATAAAGCCTAATTTAGTATCAGCCTCAACTATCTAAAACAGTGGTGGCCAACCCACAGCCTGTGGGTCACATATGGCCCAGAATGATTAGGAATGCAGACCAACTCAAAATTATAAACCTATTTTAAATATTATGAGATATTTTTCGTGATTTTTTTTTGGGTGGAGTTCAATTGCCCAGTTCTCTAGCATGAATTTTGTAGACAGCAAGGTTGTGCTGCAATGTCATGTGAAGTAAACATACATATGCACTCACTATTTGTATGCATGACTTTAGTCTTACAGTAATGTACAGCTTCCAGTGTGTTATCTTCCAAGTGCAGACAGTGAAATTAACACCATCAGACATTACATGTACTTACGGTGACTTGGCAAGGCAGTGATTATCAACAATATCTTGACTAGCATTGTGACCTAGTAAATAGGTATAAATATTAAATAGGTATTTAATGTTATTTAGAAGTTACGTAAGCATTCTTATTTGACTACTAAGGTTATTTCTATATCCCATTGGTGCCTCACATATCACCCACCATGCTTTGCAATCAGCCCTCCACCTTACTCTACATCAGCAGCCAAGATGTGGAAGGGCCCAAACCTTCTTTTCTATTTTCTTGTCAATTAGTTTAGATATTTAAACTATATTTAGTCCCTTATCTATCATTACTTTTTTTTATTCTCAACATAGCTTCCACAATGTCTCAAAAGAAAATTGAACCCCCCTATAAAGAAAAATTATAGATGAAGTTTGTTCAGTGAAAAGTGAACAGATGACTACTTTTTTGTAAAGACAAATAGTCAGGCACTCTGCCTAATTTGTAAAAATTTTCAAAGACTATAATTTGTAAAAGGCATTATATACAAAAACATGCTGCCAAATTAAAGACGTATGGATTATGTCATAAGGATAAAATAGTGAAACTGGAATAAAAATCTGTCTTACCAACAAAAAAATTTTTCAAAAGTTAAAACTTGGATGGATTCCCTTGTAAAAGCTAGTTACATGGTAGCATATTTAATAGTAAAAAAATCAAAACTATTTACTGATGGTGAGTATTTTAAGTAATGTATGGGAAGCATGGAAGATATAATTTGTCTTGAAAGAAAAGGCAGATATATATGTCTAAAATTAGTTTTTCTCATTAGCTTTTAGCTAAGATAATTGAGCAAACTGGAAAATGTTTCAAAAGAAATTTGGAAAATAAAGGTTCACATTTTAAGTTGTATCCTTTGGTGATGGATGATAACACTGATGCTACTAATATGTCTCAACTTGCCAATGTCATTACAGATCTTGATAACAAATATAATGTCACTGAAGAAATGACTTCTTTAGTGCCATTAAAAGGCACAACTAGGGCAGCTCCTATGGCTCACGGAGTAGGGCGCTGGCCCCATATACCAAAGGTGGCAGGTTCAAACCCGGCCCTGGCCAGAAACTGCAAAAAAAAAACAAACAAAAAAAAAAAAAAAAACAAAGGCACAACTAAATCAAGATATTTCTATGAAGCAGTAAAAAATTATTTAAAAGTGATTTTCTTTGTCCATTGTGAACATATGCAGTATAATTACAGAATGTGTTCCAGCAAAGATAGGTTAAAGAGAGGGATTTGTAAAATTAATAGAAGACCATAAAATTGCCCCTAAAACTTATGTTTGGTGAAGTATCATTCATAGAAGACCAAGAAAATTGTGTGCAAAATTTTAAAAATGGATAATGTCATGCAAATCATCATCAAGATTGTGAATTTCTTAAGGGTTAAGGGATTGAATCATTGCCAATTCCAGGAATTCTATAAAAGTATTGATGCTGACTATGGAGACATCATTTACTTTTCAGAAATAAGATGGCTAATTTGAGGCCAATGTTGAAAAGATTTATGATTTGTGACATGGTATCAAGTGGTTTATGGTATCAAAAACCAAATTTGTGCCAGCACTTGGTGATGAAAACTAGCTTAGAGATTTAGCTTTTTTAGTGGATTTAACCACTCGTTTAAATGAGTTACACATGCATCTTCAAGGTGAAAACTAACTTATAGAAACCATGTTTCAAACCAATATAGGTTTCCAAATGAGACTAAAATTATGGCAAGTTCAAATTAAGGCAAACAATCTTATGCATTTCAACACATTAGCTAAACATAGTCCTATAAATAGTGAAAAATATGCAGCCTGACTTTTCAATTTGGTACAAGATTTTGAAAACGTATTTTAAGATTTCTGGGAAATTATCAATATTTTGGTTCACTTGTGATTCCATTTTTAGTCAAGATAAATATATGACTGCTACTTTTCCAAAAAGATGCAGGGAACTCCAATCTGACATTCAACTTAAAGAAAAATTGATCACATCTCTTACTGTACTTTTATAGGTCCTATCTTCCCAGAGACAAATACCCTTCTCTTTATAATCATGCCTTATTCATGTCACCACTTTTTGGCAGCAACTACATTTGTGAGCAACTATTTTCAATAATGAAGCACATTAATATTAAAATTAGAACCAAAACATTTGATGCTCACCTTGAGAACTCATTGCGAATTACAACTACTTCCAGTAAACCACACACCGACACATTGATTTCTCAATTACAGTGTCAAATATCCCACTAATTTTATGTTGTCCACTTTTTTTACCTTTATAATAAAAAAATTCAAAAAACAAAGATGCTTTATTACTTAATGTATATATGTTTTTATTAGTGATCTCAAACGTGGGACCTGATTGACAATTTTAAAAGACTCTCTGAACAGGCCACTGCATAATTATAATTATTATGTGAGGACATTTTTGCTTATCTGTGGTGGCAGACATCACAAAAATTATCCATAAACCTTTTTTAAAAATTTTATTGCTCATCAGCTTTTGTTAGTGTTTGTGTATTTAAGGTGTAGCCCAACACAAGTCTGTAACTCTTTTTCCAATGTAGCCTAGAGAAGTCAAAAAGGCTGGACACCCCAGAAAAAGGCTTATAAGAAAATTCAGAAAGATTAGATTTTTGTTTACAATAAACGTATGTTCTAAATGAGAATGCTTTTTTCTCAGAACATGCTGGTTCTCATGGACACATATATTGAAGCAAGTCCACCTGGGGAGAGGGCAAAAGGTGCCAAAAACTTAGCAGCTTACAAATGGTAATGACACCTATTGTCACCAGATCTTTACTGTACAGTCAAATGAATATGCTATTGAAAAGAAGAAATGTTTTAGTTTTGATTATTAAAATGGCTTATTGACCATAACAAATTCGGTGATTAGGACATAGCCCTCTATATCACATGTACAGCATAAAATACTAATCTTTCACTTACTACTTCAAAGAAGGGAACTGGGGATAGAAATTTTAGATCTTTTCAAAGAGGCCAGATGTCCAAAAGGGAGAGTTCCTTGAATGCCCTCCTCTGATTTTATTGGGGCCCATAAATACATTAAACACATAGACACGCCAAAACCACAGAGGCTGAACTATTCTAATTATTAGGCAGTAGAAACAAATTAATGGAAACTACATTAAAAAAGAAAGCTAATTTATTTTCAGTCATGGGAAATTTCTGGCATTTCTTGGGAGTAGAATTACTTAAAATAACAAATGAAATTGAATATGGTAGTTCTGTGACATAAACTTAATTCAGATCTATAATTTAATTGAGTTGAGATAGCCAAGCTTATTCAGTCAGTGGGGCACACAAAAGCTTGTATGGCAATTGGTCAATTTTTCACACCATCCTTGCTGAAAACAGGACCCTATTTGCAGACTCTAAGTATTCCTTTTACAACTCACCAAACTTATTTGGTGTTATATTTTGTGGATGCAATTAACTAGCATTAGAAAACCCTGATTACAACATTATGATTAATATTTTATATTCATTTCCACTTCATCAGTTCTGTTCATTTGAATCTGTGCTCATTGCCTCTTTTTAGCCACTGCTTCTTTATATAAATAAAAAAATCAAAATATCTTCTCTGTTCTAATAGCAGAGAGGGGAAAAAATAGAGTACTGCAGGGTTATGTTTTATCTATTTGCAGGTTCTTCAAGAGCTGTTAGTCTATCAATTTATTTATGCTAAAAACATTTTAGACTTGGATTTTACATGTAATGTGGATTTCAAAGGAACTTCAAGCAGTATTTATATCTCCCTAAGTATCAAGTAACAACATTATATTTGATGTCCAAGGAACTCTTAAGGCTCTATTTACCTTTGAGCTGGGAAGGTTATAATTTTTCACTGTCAAAAAGGATTTAAAGTCCCAATTTTATATTTTTTTCACAAGTGCTTTTTCCTCCACTCTGGCTGCTTTACCCCTCTAAGTTCCTTTCTCTTCCTGAATGGTTTTTCTGTTCCCAAACTCCTTGGATTTCTTCATTAAAATCACCCTGTGCCTGCACATTGGCATCTATGCCTGACGAAGAGGAGAAACTTGTCTGCTGTATAAAGCACCAAGGTTTTAACTGAAAATGAAACAGATGAGCTGACCTTGAAGAGGTAAAGTATCTAGACAGTGAGTTTACCCACTAATAAATGCATGGGATTAGGGAAATGTCAGACACACTTTCTCATATATATTAATCCCTTACAGGTTTTTCTACTCCAGTGTGCTCTGAGGAGCCACATGTAGACTGGCACTTAATCTGTTCCATTCTTTGGAATTATGGCCAGTAGTTGACAAGGCTGTGAATGTTATACTCAGGACATTTTAAACATTGAAAAAAATATTTACTCAGAATTTATTTCTCCTGATATTATCATTAGCCACCTACCCCCTATCAAGAAGACCTGAAATGATTAGAAGTGACAATTACCAGAGAAATGGCTGGCTAGAAAACTTCTTCAGACATGACCACACACCCTTAATTTTAAAAAAGTTTGTGAATAAATAACACAACTGTTATATCATATTGGCATTGTATAATTTCTTCTATTCCCAGAAAACCAAAACAAACCATGAAAGGAAAAAGGGTCATCACTATGAAAACCACAAAACTCAATAAGGTAATAATCTGAAGGTGATTTCATGAAAGGAAATTCAGAGATACACTGCAACAAAAGCATGGGTGGTAGAAATGTTTCTGTATGTGCAGGAATGGGGTCAGGGTTACTTGAAAGAGTATAATCATGTAAATTTCCATTGTCAAATGAAACATTTTACATAATTCATGCATTAATATTTTTATGCCACTTCACACTTTCAGCAGATAATAACCAACATGGTGAAATTTTAAGATGTTTCACATCGGCTTATAAGGCTATAATGTCCCAATTATCTGTGTTTAGACCTTTGGAGAAAAAAACAACAATTTAATTAGGTTAAGGCACAACATTATCAAATAAGAAATGTTATTAGGTAATTTTATTTTATAGTATTATAATATATAGTATATACGATGTACAGTACATATCAACTACCTATAATATATTCACATAATTAATCAATTATTATGCACTCTCATGTAGAAATGAAATTGCAGAAGGAAGAACATTAAACTAATGTTCTTCAACATTAATTTGAAGATGTATCAACAACTCCATCTGGAAAATGGAGATTTAAAACATATACTTGAGTCCTTGAGTCCTACATAAGGATTGTTGGGGAGATCTGATGAGATAATGACTATGGGTGAGTTTTATAAGAGTGCAGAATGGTTTCATCTTATATGAGGGTTAGGTTCTAAAGTTGATACACGAAATGAAAATCAGTTAAAGTCAAAATTATCTGCAGAGGAAAATTCTTTAACTATCCTTTAAAGCACAAGATTTATGGTAGCGTTGCCAAATTTTATACATATATTAAGAATATATTTGTTATTTCTCAGCAATGCAAATTTATCAGAATGTCATCATTCATTTGGGCAGTTGTAATAAAATGCCATAAACTTGGTGGCTTAAAAACAAGAGAAATTTGTTTCCTACAGCTCTGGAGGCTGGGTACATCCAAGATCAAGGCAGCAGAAGATTTGGCACCTGGTAAGGGCTGTCTTCTGGCGGTAACATCATAGGGTAGGAAAGTGGCAAGGCGATCTCTGGGGCCTCTTTTATGACAACGCCAATCCTATTCATATGAGGTTTCAGCCTTCATCTAATCACTTTCCCAAAGCACCCCTTAATACCATAACTTGGTGATATAAATTTTGGAGAGGCTCAGACCTCCAGACTAAGTGCTGGGCATACTGTATTTTATCTGGCGTCTTTAATTCATGTCTACTTCACACACTATGAGAGGGCTAATGTGAACATCTCTGAGTACGGCCAATACAGCCTGCCTTTTCCTCCAGTCTTAGAACAGATCTATATTTCTTCACTTGAGAACTAGGTGAAGAAAATTGGCTAAATATCAAGATCATACATAAGATTTGAACCTTTGGACAGCAGATTGACTCACACTTAGTGAGGTGAGAGCACCATGCATCACTTTAGAGAAAGAAGAGTAGATTTCTTTCTCCCTTCTCCCAGCCACTTTACATCAAATGCTCAGTGAATTGGCGAGAAACATGATCTACAGTTTTTATTTTTGCTTTTTGTTTTTGTAAGTTAGTACAAGTAATAAAATTTAATGTACAAGATAATGATTGCCTGAAGTGTCATAAAATACCAGATAATAATACTATGATGACTACTATTCAAAATTCTATATGTAATCTCTGAATGCAAAGAGAAACTTTTATTTTATTTTTTTCTTTTTCATTTTATTTATTTTATTACATCTTAACTGTGTACATTAATGCATTTATGGGGTACAATGTGCTAATTTGATATACAATGTGGAATGCTTACATCAAACTCATTAACATAACCATCACCTCACTTCCTTATTTGTTGTGGTAAGACATTGATAATCTACTCTTACTAGTTTTAAAATGTACCATTGCATTATGCACAGTTAAAAAAAAAACTCTATCTTTTGAAACCAAATTATTGCAATTAAGGACTCGTCAAGCATGTATAAAAATGCTATTAAAATTATTAGTAATATAGTTGTAGAAGAATGTGAGATCCTTAATTGCTAGATTAAAAAATTGCTTAATTTAAAATTCAAAATATTCATTATGCATTGTTTTTAAAAGCTAATTTATGCCACTTACCAAAGTAGTCAATGTGTATCTCTGTCAAAATTCTTTTCTATTTGTTTCTATTTACTTTAGTGCAGTCTATTGTCAAAATATCTACAATGGTTACAGTGGTTTTCACGTAAATTCTTAACAATTGAGCAACTACCATAATCTGAAAAGCTCCTCTTCACTTCTCGGAATTCTACATCTGTAAAGCAGGAAAGGAGAAGATGTGTTAGACTATTTCATAAGTTTCCCCTAATTTCTAACATTCTTTAAAGAAAATTAAATTCTTTAATTTAATTCTTTAAAGTTCATCTGAAATTATAAGCTGTCTTCTCTGAAATACTTGAGACTATATGGGACCAGCAAGGCTAGACTTGAGCGTGAAAAGCAGGTCTGTGAAAACAAATCACAGGAGCTGTGCCTGTGTGATCAATATGCTGCTGAAGGGGTTTGTGCCTGGAGATAGGAGTCTGATGTCTGAGCTCACCTGAGCCTGAAAAAGGGGGGTTCCCTATCCAGCCCTGAGTGGGAAAATCCTCTATCAATGTTATATCTCATAAAATGTCTCTCGTTTGTAAAATGTAATAATTTGGTTGTTTAAATTATTGGGGAAACTGAGTCTGTCAAAGGATAAGATTCTTGCCTTTAAACCTTCTAATTATCACTTTGGCTGAGTGAATAGGTGACTTCATGGTAAACTGGGATCCTGTTTTGTAGGAAGTGAGTTTTTGAGAGTAGAGAAATTAGACAGAAAGGAGAATGGCATTGTGTAAAGAAAGAATCTTGTGTGATAAATTTTGTCCTGAAACAGAATGGTGGTATAAGAAAGTGAAAGGCAGGGCAAAAGTTAAAGAAAATTTAGAATGTTTGTAGATTGTCTATGCAGGTCATAAAAG
>CAUYON010209557.1:0-37138 GCA_963573935.1 Arctocebus calabarensis | reverse complement strand
GGCTCACGCCTATAGTCCTAGCATTCTGGGAGGCCTAGTGGGTGGATTGCCTGAGCTCAGGAGTTTGAGACTAGGCTGAGCAAGAGCAAGACTGTTTCTAAAAATAGCCATGTGTGTTGTAGCAGGTTCCTGTAGTCGCAGCTATTGGGAGGCTGAGGCAAGAGTATCACTTAAGCCCAAGCATTTCAGGTTGCTGTGAGCTATGATGCCATGGGATTCTATCCAGGGTGACAAAGTGAGGAAAGGAAAAAAGGTATGAAATGCAGAATCTCTAATTTTGCTCTCTTTTGAGTTGAGGGCCAGTTTTGGAAGCTACTTCTTGCCCTGTAGCTCTTGCAATAGCCAAAAGCAAAATGCTGTTGATCTCAATTGGTTATATTGTCCCAAATGAGGCGTCATCCCACCTCAGCTAGTAGACTTTTCTCTCTTTCCTCTGTTCCTTTTTTTAGCCTTTATTTTTAACTCTCTTGGCCTCTGAGTGTTTTTATTGACTTCTGGCCACAAGCCCTTTTAGGAAGTAAGCAGTTATAAATCACCCACAGGGAAGTCAACAAAAGCCACTTCCATCCATAGTTACACTGATTCTCCCCCTCCCCCCCAGATAATCCTGCAGGCTCCGTATTTTGGCCCATCTGGGTGTCTGCAAAGAGGGTAAAAAGTAGTGGAGGCTCTGCCTTCTGAAAGAGGGGGTGGGCTGCCAGCTCCCAGAGGCTCCAAGAAGGGATGTGCTTTGGCCTCCACTCATGGGTTTGTCTTCAGGCCTCAGGGGAGAGCTCAGTGTTTCCATTTCATCCAGCTACGTGTTTTCCACATCAGTGGCATTTTCTTATCTTCTGAGGATGTACTTCAGGGCTAAAGCTTCTTCTTTAAGACTCAAGAAAGGGCAGTGGGAATGAATTGCCGTGTCTGCCTGCCAGGGCACAGAGTATGTCACCATAGCATGGAGGTGTGGAAGAGGGAAGAATCTCCAGCAGGATGTCTATTGTCAACCTCCTGCTTTTGGTCACTGCGAGCTGAGGGGCCATCCTTTTGGCCAGAGCTCCAGGGATCCAAAATTCTGAAAGTTGTTGTACTGAAGCTGAAAGCTAGGCATGGGGGGTGTAACTGGCCCAGGGTCACAGAGTGGTTTCATAACCAGGTCACAAAGAAATGGTCTCGTTGCTTTGAAATCTTAGTTCTCATCCCCAAAGGAGTTTTGCTCAGGAAATGCGAACTTGTGGATAATGGAAACTAAACAAAATGTAAATCTGCAGAGAAAAAAATATCAACAGGAAATGTGTTTATTAACAATGGGAATACCAAAGTGCCCACTGTAAGGACATGGGGGTCACCAGATCATTTAGACCACACCACTAAAACCCTCTTGTTTAAGGGGAGGATACCAACCTTTGAAAGGACTATTTCCTAAAAGGGTTTTTTTCTCCCTTCTCCATCAGGGAAAATATTTCACCAGCAAGTGCCAGTGTGCTGGGTTGGGGGTAGGAAGCAGTGAGACGGGGGTGTAGGGCCAGTGCCTTTCCTGCTCCAGAAGGAAGAGTCAGGCACAGAACCAGAGCTGCTGGGCTTCCTCAGATCCCAGGAATGCCTCCTTTTAATTCCTGGGTTTTCCCAAGGTGTGCATCTTTATTACCTTAGCCCCACCCTCCAGGAAGAGTTGCCCCATCTGCCCTCAGGGACTTTCAGGAGAGGTGCACATTTAAACTGGGTTAAAGAATTCTTCACTTCCGTTTAACATACATGAAGCCCTAACTATCTGTTGGGTGTTGGAGATCAAATGATGGTAAAGACTGGATTTTGAAGGATGCTTAGGAGTCTGCCTTGCAGACCCTTGAGTCACTGTCAGCCAAATGGGGGAAATCAACCTGAAAACAAATAATTCCAATTATGTTAGAGCAGGGTTGGCAAACTTTTCTGAAAAAAAATTAAAAAGATGGAAATATTTTGGCTTTATGGCTCAGACAGTATTTACCTCAACTACTCAATTTTCCCTGTAGCCACAAGCCAATAAATGAGTGGTGGTGACTGTACTTCAATAAAAAGTTATTTACAAGAACAGTCAGTGGGTCAGCTCTGTTAGGGGAATGTCATAATAATGCAAGAATAATAATCACCATCATGATAAAAGCTATCCTTTCGATGTTACTTTCTGCTAGACCCTATACTAGGCACTGTGTATGTCACTTACATTATTATTATATGCTTTATATATAACAATTTGTGAGGAAACTGAGATTCAAGACCCAAAGTCACAGAGCCATGAAGTGGCAAATACATACACACAAGGTTAATGTCTGTGTTCCCAATGAAACGATTTAAAATGGTAAAAGGAAATGGGGCAAAAGGGGTTAATCTGCTCATGATCATGCGGTGGCTTCTGGAGGAGACCCATGGGGGAGATGGCCTTTTAGGCAGAAGGTGTAGCACTGAGGTTTGATAGCACATAGAACAGTCTGGAACCTGAGACATTAGTGTGAGGCTAGGGTGTGGGATACCCTGGTGCCAGTGGCTGGAGATGAACTAAGGAACAGAAAGAGCCTTGCATGCATGCCCAGGAACTCAGATTTTATCTGTGGACAAAGGGTGATGCTGCATTAGACTCCCCAAGGGGCTGTTAGCCATACAGATTCCAAGGCTCCATGCCCAGATATTCTGATTCAGCAGATCTGGGAAGGACCCAGGAATCTGCATTTTCTCAAGCACCTCAGAAGATTCTAGTAAACGGCCAGATTTTGGAGTTAGAGCACAAAGAGCTACTGAAAAATTTTTTTCTTTTTCTTTTCTTTTTTCTTTTTTTAGAGACAGAGTGTCACTTTGTTGCCCTCGGTAGAGTTCTATGGCATCACAGCTCACAGCAACCTCCAGCTCTTGGCCTTAGGCGATTCTCTTGCCTCGGCCTCCCAAGTAGCTGGGACTACAGGTGCCTGCCACAGTTCCCATCTATTTTTTTGTTGTTGCAGTTTGGCCGGGGCTGGGTTTGAACCTGCCACCCTTGGAATATGGGGCCAGTGCCCTATTCCCTGAGCCACAGGCACTGCCTAGCTACTGAAAAGTTTTAATCAAGGGTGAAATATGACCACAGGTATGTTTTAGAAAGGCCACTTGAACTGTGTACCTGCTGAAGCATGTTCTGTCAGGCCCTACCACCAGAGCTTTTTCTTTCTTTCTTCCTTTTCCTTTTCTCCTTCCTTCCTTTCCTTTCTTTTTCTTAAATTCCTTCTTTCCTTCCTTTCCTTTCTTTTTTTTAAATGGAGACAGGGTTTCACTCTGTTGCCCAGGCTAGAATGCAGTGGTATCATCAAAGCTTGCAGCGACCTCCAACTCCTAGGTTCAAGTGATCTTCCCCTGCTTCAGCCTCCTGAGTAGCTATAGGCACCCACCACCACGCCCAGCTAATTGTTCTATTTTTTTTTTTAATAGAGATGGGGTCTCTTAGGCTGGATGCAGTGTCTTATGCCTGTAACCTTAACCCTCTGGGAGGTTGAGGTGGGAGGATTTCTTGGGGCCTGGAGTTCGAGACCAGCCTGAACAAGAGCAAAACCCCTGACTCAAAATAAATAAAAATTAACAAAGATAAGAATGGCTCAGCTTAACCCCTGGGAGGAACTCTGTGCTATTTATGAAATGGTTAACTTAAGTAGAGATATTACACATACAGCAAACTGCAGTTTAATAGGCAGAACATATGTAAATCTGATTGCTAAGCACGAATCTCTTCTCTGAATTGGAGCAGCCCGAGACAGCAAAGCCTCTTCCAGTTCTGTGTCCACGTTTCTTTTCTGGTGGTGGTGGTTTCTGCTGATGCTATTTGGCTCTGGATGGCCCTAGAAGCATCATCACGGTGTGTTGACCAGAACCCTGGGCTGGGAGTCAGATTATCCCGAGCTGAAACCCTGTTTACATTACTTGGCAGTTGTGATGCCTGGAACAGATTACATCACCCTCTGAGCTTCACTGTTCTCATCTATGAGAAGGGAGTCATAGTACCAGGCAGGGCTGTCGTAAGGATGGATAAGATAAAGGATATAAAGAATCAGGTAGAGGGCCTGATGCAATAAACATCTGAAGCTGATGCTTCAGTTCTCTCTTGCTGATGCCGCAGAATCACTCCCAGACCCTCCCACCTTTCCACTGTGGAAAAATAACTCCTCCAAAGAGAAATTCTCTATGGTCACTTCCTGCCTCATATCATCAGCAGCCACAGTGGACACACCCATTCAAGTAGCAGTACCCTGACATATATGTGCTGCAGCCACCAAATCTTACTGTTGGAAGAGCCTTTCCTAAGCTCCTCCCCTCCCCTCCCGCCCCCGCCACTTCCCACCACTGTTTACCATAGTCTGTTCTCAACTTGTATCTAAAGACTCAACTTCTGCAGCTATTGGCAGAGATCGAATAACCAAGGGACTGCTCACTTTGACTTTATCGCATGGTTGTTGTGCACACAGCCACTGTCCTGCAGTTCAGCTAATTCCATTGGTGAAAAACAGACCCTGGCCGAGATCCACAGCTGCACCCATCCTGCCACTGGCCTCAGTGGGTTGGGTATGCGCTTCCTTCTCATCTTGCTCGTAAGAGACCTCACCCCAAACTCTGTGACTGGGGTCCCAAGCAAAAAGCTTGCAGCCTATTCTCACAGCCAGTTATTGCCCAGGTCTTGGGGTCTGCTCTTCTGGGGAGCGTTGGGAGTCAAGGGGACGGATAGGTGGAGTAGTCACCTCCAGAAGCAAAAATGTTTGAAATCACTGGAAGGTTGAAATTTGACTCAATAAACATAGCATGTTTTAGGCAGGAACATGGAGGCTGGTCAAACCTAGTCCCTCCTCTGAAGTTGAAGAGTGTACATGTGTGTGAGAGTGAGTGAGTGTGTGTGTGTAGTAGGAGGAAGGGAGCAGCTGGTGTCCTGATCAGGTTGGGGAGTTCAGGGGTTTGGGCTGAGGTTTCTGGCCGGGGGCTGAGCCCATCAGCGGTGGCAGGGAAGGCAGAGGGAGGAGCAGACTCTGAGGAAAGGGACCTGGTGACACATTTAGAGAATAACTTAGGGCAAGGGCGTCAGCTCTACATCTGTGTTTCACAGTTCAGTCCCCCAGGTAACCAGCAGAGCAGAGAGACCAGGGAAGCCTTTGGTACTGAGAAAGACTTTGCTCAGCAGCTTTACACAGGCTAGGCTGTTCCAGCTGGAACTCTCTATTGCAAAGACCAAAAAAAGCCAACACAAGCGAGCTTAAGAAAAAGGGGGTATTTATTGGTTCTCAAAAGAGAAAAGGCGGGCGGCACCTGTGACTCATCGAGTAGGGTGCCGGCCCCATATACTGAAGGTGGCAGGTTCAAACCCAGCCTCAGCCAAAAACAGAAAAATAGCCGGACGCTGTGGCAGGTGCCTGTAGCCCTAGCTACTTGGGAGGTTGAGGCAAGAGAGTTAGAGACCTAAGTCCAGGAGTTGGAGGTTGCTGTGAGCTGTTTGACGCCACAGCACTCCACCAAGGGCGATAAAGTGAGACTAAAAAAAAGTCTCACTAAAGTCTACTAAAAAAAAAAAAAAAGAGACAAAAGGCAGGGATATCAGGCATGGCTTGGTCAGGGCCTTCCAGGATAACCTCAGGACCCAGTTTCTTTCTGGCTGTGCTCCGTTTTACATCGATTCCATCCTTAGACAAGTTCTTCACCCTTGCAAAAGGGATTCCGATACCCTTCTGAAATTCAAAGTCAACAGTTAAGAGTAAGCCTCTTTTACCGGGGATAGCCAACAAAGTCCTGTTGTGTTTCACTGGCCCTAGCTGGGTCATATGCCCATCACTGTGATCAAGGGGATGTCATGCAAAGATGCACAAAGGCTGCCTTCAGCTCTAGGGGTGCCAGCGAGGCCCCTTAGCTTCTGATCATATGACTGCCATTAGTAGGCAACACGAACCTGAATGCAGGGTCCAGAAAGCAGGGCACAGGCTGGCAATTTCACTTAGCCCTGTCCAGTACAGACGGGAAACTGAGGCCTGAGTGGTGCAGAAACTCATTCCCACCCAGGCGCTGGCATCACAGCCTGCTGTCCGCTCCCCTGGAGGGCCCTGTCCCAGCCCTTCCTTTGTGCGTCTGAAGCACGTGTTGGACCAGACTCTGCCCTGCAGCCCATCCCGGATTATTGGACCTGCTTTTCCACAGCTTCTGAGAACTGGGATTCCCAGAGTGGATACGGGGGTGGGGTGGGGGTGCCCCATCCCAGCGGGGAAGCGCTCTTTTGTTTGTCTTAGGAAAGATGATCACAATCACAGCTGCTTCCCATCTACCCCAGGGGATGTGTGAGAAGGACTGCCTGTTCCTGGGAGAGGGGCTGCGCCTCAGCTGGGGTTGTCCTCCTTGTGGGCTACGCAGGCCCGAGGTAAGGCTGGGATCTAGAACAATCAAGGCCCCCCTCAGGAAACATCTCCTACCACCTTTGCTCTGTCTCTGCTGAGGTTCGAGAAGAGCAGGAATGCACCCTCGCTAGGGAAGGGCTGAAGATTTTGGACACAAGGAGACCCACTTTTTAATCTTGACTCTGTTTCCTGACAGTGTGACCCAAAGCAAGTCACTCTGCCTGTCTGAGGCTCGGTTTCCTCATCTGTAAAATGCGGCTATAATACCATTCTCACAGAGCTGAGATGGCACGAGAGCTAACATAGCTCTACCGTGCTGGGTGTAGTGGGCCCTGGGGACAGTGAGGATGGACTCCTGGAGCCCTCGCTTTCCAAAGGAGGGGATCCACCGGGTGTAGAGAAACTGCTCTGGACCTAAGTTACGTTCCCACAGGTGGGGCACAAAAGTTAGCTCTCTGCCCTCAGGCTTGGCAGATGGGATTAATTTACTGGAAACAGGAACCACTGCATGGCAGACGGGGGCAGCCACAGGGATGTTCTCATAGACCAGAGAGAACACAGCATCCGGGAGAAGTCAGGGAAGGCTTCCTGGAGGGAGCAACCTTGGAGGATACACCCCAGAGCCCCGGGGCCAAGCACAGTGCCTGACACACAGGAGGCACTCAACAAGCATTTGCTGAATGAGTGAATGGCTTAGGCAGATGCCACTGAGGCCAGGGGCCACCATTTCTTTCCGACTTTCCCAAAGCAGTTCCTACATGCAGACTCTGGTGGCCACTTCCCAGAACAAAACTGGGAAGGGGTGGAGGAAAGTGAGAGGGAGGAATGGCAAGGAGAGGCACACTGGGAACAAGGTCCTTCCTTCACTTCCTTGTTGGGGGTGTTGCTGAGTCAATGAAGTTTTGTTTTTATTTGGAACAAAGTTTCTGAAGAGCCCAAGGCAATGGTGCGCTGCTCCCTGCTCCTGGCAGACTGCATGGCCCCTAACAGCGCTCACAGCCTGGGTAAAACACCAGCTTGCCTTTTTCCATTCTTGTCGCCAAAAGGGATCTTCAGGTGCAGAGGCCAGGAGAGCCAAGGAGGAGGCTGTTGGCTTAAATCCAGCCCACCCAGCATGCTTCTGAAAGCGTCTCTGTGAGCAGTGTGGGCAGGACTGGCTCTTGCTGGGGTCCCAGCAAGGCCGATTAAGCTGGTGCAATGCCTCTGGCCTCTGGTAAAGGACAACAGTCCCCAGAGGCCTGCCTCCCAGGAATGGACAACCCCAGGGGCTGGGCCCCTAATGTCAGAGTTTGTCCCCTTTTCAGAGCAGGAGTTGGGCCTTGTGTCCAGGTGTCTGGGTTTGGGTTTAGAGGCCACGGCTGCCTTGTGAACCCCTACGACTCTGCTGTGTTAGGGAGAAGATGGTTCCAGGGGTAGCATGACACAGATGCTAGGTGCTGCCTCACTTGAACACACACCACCAGCTTTAGGGTGGCTTTGGCCAGCTTTCCAAGTGGAGCTGGAAGGGCCAATATAGTTAGGCTTAGGTTAAAACTGGAAGTTCTTTGATAAGTCAATCCTGGAAGTCACTTTGTAAAGTGCTCTGGGATGGCAGAACAGAGGCACGAAGGTGTCAGGACGAGGTCCTGCTCCCTGTTAGGTTTTAGCGGGTAGAATCCTATGGAGAAATTTGCACATCTGTGTGGTGGGGAAGACAGGAAATGCAGTTACCTGATCAAGGGAAAAACTCAGCCGTTAACCTGGGGAAGCTGAAAGGCAATGCGGGCAGGATGGCTATCTGTGTACATGGCAGCCCAGGCCATGTGTGTTCATGTCACTCCACTAAGAAACCAGAGGAGACTCCTCAGAGTTAACTGGAGAACTAGTCACTCTTCACACCACCCGGAGATTTACGCCTCTGTTAGTTTATAGAAACGTCTCATATTTCTTAGTGGTACTGAGTGGCAAAAAGGCCGAGAAGCTGGTCCAGTAAACAAACGATCACAAAACAGAATGACAGAGCCACAAGGCAGAGAGAACAAAAGACCGTGGGGCCCAGTAGAGAGGTGCCCGAGGGGGCTTCCTGGTGGAAGTGACATTTGAAGTGAGTAGTAAAGGACAAGCCAGCAGTGGCCAGGATATTCTCAGCAAGACACTCCACAGAAAGGCTCAGAGCTTCAACTAGCACGTGCTGAAAGTAAGACCTCTGGGGCCTGAGTAGCGAGACCCCCAGAGATAAACTGTGCACCTGGAATAATCTTTCAGGACACCAGAGAGACTAGCTTCTGTTTTCCCCTTTAACAATTCCTTATTTAGTGTGCAAGTAAGTCAAGATCATTGTCGACAAATGAAAACATATAGATATAAATATTTAAAATGTGTTCAATTGAGTTTACTCGTAATTCTACTTGAAGATAACCACTTTTAACAGTTGAGTTTTAAACTTCTGGTCTTCCCTTTCCCCCAACCCCCATGGAGAGATAAAGCTCTAGGTTTATCTATATACATTTCACATATGATGTACATACATAAAAATGTACGCGATTTTTACATAAAAGTAGCATCATGCCAACTGGTCCCCCCACCTTACTCAAAATATTGTGAACAAAATTGGCTATGTCTAAAGCATTAACTCTTTACACATTTCAACCATTTTGGAAGAGAGTACTTGAAAATGAAACCTATTCTCCTGTCTTTTCCAAGCAGCCAGCATCGGAGCTTTGCTTCATTCATGCCTAACAGTCTTTGTGGGGGTCAATGACCCAGGCATGAGCTTGATGACTAGGAAGGCGTAAGGAAGCAGCTGCCTGGGCCGAGTGCACCCAGCGTCTGTGCTGAGCGAGGGCTTGTATTTGCTCTTGAGAGTGTTGCTGCTTCTTTACTTGGGGTCAGCTGTTCCTTCTTGCTGCTTTTCATCTGCTGAGGGCTGGAAACCCAGAACACCCAACTGTGAAGTGCATGGCAAGGACAGTCCCTAGGTCGTAGCCCTCTGTTGCATGAAGCACAGGTGACTTGTATTAACAAAGTATTCTCTTTTCTCACAGATGAGTCAGAGAACCCTTCTTAAGTGTCCACAATGCGCTGGATACTTTGTGAGAAGAATCTGAGCCCTCTTTTACCAATGGTGGACTGAGCCACCGGGCTGTAAGGGGGAAAGCGGGGGTGGAACCGGCCCATTTCACTCCCAAATCCCCGCTGCCCTGGCAGTGCCACACCTCATGCTTGCTGCCCATTCTAGTCTGGGTTTGGATTGGTGATGTTTCCATGGCCATCGGACTGGTGAGATGCTTTTGCGTGGAGTAGGGCTTGGCTTCCCATGAAAGAATGAGACAGGCCCAGGCAAAGGGAGGTTTCCCCAGTCATCTCCTCCAGGGCTCAGACACCAGCAGGAGACCCACAATCTCAACGTACCCAGAGGACAGGGTTGCGTGGGCAGGATGGGGAATCGCCAGTCTTTGGGGAGAGTCAGTCTTCGCTTAGCTCCCTGGCTAAGCACATGGTGTTCATATGTATTTGGCACTGCTTATGAGGCTTGTTTTGAATTAGATTCATTAGCAAATAAGCCCCGGAGGAACACATCTCCAGGTATAAATCAGAGGTGGCACCTGTAGAATGAATCTGCCCAAACGGAGCTGTTTCTTTGGCCTTCAGAGTATTTCTCTGAGTTTATGAATTAACTTTAAGATTTATAAATTGGGGTTCTAGCTTTTCTTGAAGAATTGGGAGATCTGGCCAAGAAAGAGTGGTATTTCTTCATGACCCCAGAAATGATTAGTAACTTCCCAGGCTAAACATAACCTCTATCTTCTGGCCCACTGTAGTCCCTGTCACTCCCTGGGGGCTCTGTCATTTATCTTACCTTACTGGCTGGTAAAGGACTTGAGTTTGCTACCTCTGCATGAATCCTGATTTCAGCAAAAGCAAAGCTTTCTTATCTGCTTATTAGAGAGAGGGTGCTGTTCATTAAGTAATTCAATAAACATTCAATGGCTATTCTGTGTTTGACCCTATATTGGATGCAGTTCATGCAAATATGAGTATTTGTACAAATTCATAAAAAAAGGAATAAGACAGAGTTCCTGCTCTTGAGGTACTCAAATTCTAGTTGAGTTGAGGTCTGTGCAAAATGCTTTCGGGAGAATAGGCCAGGGCTGGGTACCCCCTCCCTAAGGTGTCTACATCCTAACCCTGGAACCTATGAATATGTTACTTTAAATGGCAAAAGGGCCTTTGCAGATACGATTAAACTGAGGCTATTCAGATGGGGGCATTATCCTGGATTATCTGAGTGAGTCCAATGGAACATGAGTCCTTATAAGAAGGATAGTCAAAGGGGAGAAAGAAGCTAGCTGCTCTGCTGACCTTGAAGATGGAGGAGAGGTCACCAGCCCAGGAATGGAGGCAGCGCTAAAGCTGGAAATGCAAGGAAACGGATTCTCCCCTAGTGACTCCGGAAGGAACACAGTCCTGCCTGTATTTGAATTATAGCCCACTGAGACTTGATTTTGAACTTCAACCTCTAGAACTGTAAGATGATAAGTTTGTGTTGTTTTAAGCTACCGAGTTTGGTAATTTGCTACAGCAGCAGTAGGAAACTATGGGAGTGGAGTAGCTTTCTGAAGGGAAGAGGAGGAAGAATGGGTGTGCGAAGGAGGGGATGTTTGAATAGGGTCTTAAAGGATGAGTAGGAGTTTGTAAGGTATAGAAAGGGGATAGAGGGCAGCCCAAGTATAGGGAAGAGGAAATGTGTGAAGGGCATAAAGAAGTAGGGCATGTTTGGAGGTCGGCTGTTGGTCCACTGTGGTTAGGACATAAAGTGTTTGGAGACTGGAAGAGGGGACAAGGCCAGAGAGAGGGGCCGAGGCTTGACTTAGAACTGGTCCCATGAAAAAAGGGAATCCTCAAGGGTTTTAATAAGAGGAAGGACAATCTGATTTAAGCTTTAAAGGGACTACTCTGGCACCATTGTGGAGGGTGCTTGAAGGGGCCAGGGCAGAGGTAAAGAGACCAGAGAGGAGATGAGGTGACTCAGGTCATATAGCACCATGCAGGGGTGGCAGGGTGGGAAGACGGGAAGTGATAAGATATTTCTGAACCAGATCCACAGGACTCAGAGTCTAAGCGAATGTGTGTTGGGGGTGGGGGAAGAAATGGAGGAGTCCTGAGGACTCTGGGTTTTTAGCTGGGGTGCCATCCTCCAGGGTACAGGAGGAATGTCTGGGGAGGGAAGGAAACAACGGCTCTGTCAGGGACCTGTGTGCATGACGGGCCTTGGTACCCTTGGGAGGAGGTATCCAAAGGCAATTGGCAATTAGATCTCCACGACGATGCTATCATGGGGTGATTTAAAGTCATCTGCGTTCTTTCTGTTTCCTGGTAGGAGCAAGTAGCAGGGACCCGGGACAGTGATGGGCGGGTAAATGTTTAATAGCTGGCTTTCTGGGGGGTGGGGGGTTGGGGGAGGCCCTGATGCACAGCATTTGCCAACTTCTGGGGTACAGATAGATACCCCCACTATGACCACTTTCAAGTCACTAACTCGACATCTCCGACATAGGATTGAGAAGAGATGGGCAGTAGCTCATCCCTAAATGGTGTTCCCACTCCACAGAGACGACAGAAACTAATCACTCAATAGCCAGGCAATAGCGCAATGTGGTAAAATAATTAGAAGCGGCGACTTTAGTTCTCTCCTTTATGTTTAATATAATTTATTTAATTCTAAGTTTATATAATTTCATTTTAATAGTGTCTCTGTTTAATGACCAGCTTGCAAAATTCCTAAAGTTACATTAGACTCTTGTGGGCTGGTACAGGCAGGCTCCTGCACACCACTGGAGACACTTCTCCAAAGCACATGTCAGACGGGCCTAGAAATCCACCTACTTCTCAGGCTCGGTGACTCCAGAGGTCACCCATGTGGGGAAGGCAGAGCCAAGGCCATGGCCTAGGGTGCAGCTCCTAATCCCGCATTTCTTCCCGGTGGCCCCTCGGTGTCCTGCCCTTCATGGGGTCTCACAGACTGGCAATGCTGTGTGTCCTTGACCCCAGGATGATGACTCATGTCACCCTGAAGTGAGTGACTCAAAGGAGAGGCTGCGGAATGGCCTGGAACAAAGAGAACTAGGCAAGATTTATATCTGCTAGGAGCTAAATGGGAAATTCAGATATTTTTCTGTTATTCCCAGCGCCTTTGAACTGCCTCCGATTGAGCAATTGTGCATATTTCGAAGAAGAAAAACTTTTTTTCAAGTGGATTTATTTTTAAAACAAGAATTGCTGAAGTGAACAAGCTGGAAAGGAGGATGGGGAGATGTTTTGGCTTATTCCCCCAGTGTGGTCGAGGGAGGAGGGCGGAGAGGCAGGGAGCGGGGGAGGCAAGGAGGCCCTGTCCTGGCTTGACCATTTCTCAAGTTGTGTAGAACCTCGATCTCCAGCATTTTAGGGTCTCCTCACCCTCTTCTTTCTCCACAGTGGCATCTAGGTTCCAGGAGGCTCCTGCTCATAGTGGGGGTATCTATCTGTACCCCAGGAGTCCAGGCGAGGACACTGCCCGGCGCTCCTTGTCATGTCCTAGCTGGCATTTGGCAAAGTCCATCAGGCCCCTGTCAGTCCTGGAAGGTTCCATGGAATCATCCTTCCTGATGTACCTTCAGGTCTGGAAATTCTCTGCTCTTGGGTGCACAGAAATTACTGTGCTGCCCCCTCGCCCCAGGGATATGAGCACCGCCACAGGGATGTCTAAGGGTCTTAGCTATCTAGACATACCAAATAGCCCTTTCCTCTCCTTGGGGTCGTCTTGCCAACTTCTGCCTAGGAAACGGGGCCCCCTACCTGTCTGTTCTGAGCTGGAGTTTCCCCACCTCCCCGGGGAAGCAGGCACCCCGCCCCCTGCCGCCAGTAGCCAGCACGTCACACTCAGCTTCCCCACCTCGCCTGCCCCTCCTTTGCTCTTTTACTAGTCTTGGAGAAGGGAAACCTACTTCTGGTGCTATGTTTGCCCCCAAATCTATGTTCTGGGCCCTCGGCCCTTTCTATTTCTCTTTGAGACCTGGAGTTCAGGGCTAGGCTCCTTCTTCTCCACCCCCTGTGGTGACGGCACAGGTGGTGGGCACAGAGCAACCTTGCCACTTGCCCCAGGGGAGAGCAGAGGGGAAGGAGCTATGAGGGAGGTGAGGCGCATTGGTGACTGTTCCCTCCCTGCTTCCTGCCCAGTTGAGTGCCAGGTACCCTCCCCCGGGGCTGGCCGGGCCTCTCTTCAGGATGTGGCCTGGCATGGTCTGAGCCGGTGCTGGCTCCCTCACAGGGCACCTGCAGCCAACAAGGTCGGTGAGAGCGCTCCAGGAGTGAGGAGCGTGCCAGAGAAAACTAGGTGCTGAGAAGGTTCCCCCAGAGGCGCACCTCCTGGGAGAGGTGGGGTGCTCGAGGCAGCCGCCTGAAATCAGACGAGGTTGCCACTCTGTGCTTTCCAGCCCCGGCCTACAGGGCTGTGTTGAGGGCAGCGTTGGGGGTGGGGAGGGCCTTCTTCCTCCTCCCTTTCGGCTGCTCACAGGCTCTTTGGCCACATCCAGGAACAGAAAGGGCTGAGGGCCCTTCCCTACCGTCCCTCCTCCCCCAGGTTCTCCTTCAACCTAAATCCACTTTCAGGAGAGAATCCTGGGCCCCCCATGACAGGCTGTGGATGGCTGTGCCCCTTGAGTCATCCATTCACCCCCTGGACGGGCACAGCCCAGGCACCTGCTTGGCCAGACACTGCAGCTGGGTCTCCCTCAGCAGAGACGCCGTACAGTCTCCTCTCACTCGTAGAATGGAAACCTCTGTTCTTTGGGAGTCATCATCAGCACAGGGATAGTGGAAAGAATTGGGGGTTTGAAACCATATAGACCCAGAACTGACCACAGACCTGGGACCGTCCCCAGCACAGACGTGGGACTGATCGCAGCACAGAGCTGGGACTGTCCCCAGCACAGACGTGGGACTGATCGCAGCACAGAGCTGGGACTGTCCCCAGCACATACCTGGAATGGATGACAGCACAGTTCCCAGGGCAACCACAGTATAGATCAGGAATGAGTGTCCTTTACTAGTAAGATACATTTGGGAACTCCGAGCAACCTAGGATGAACGCCAGACTGGGCCTTCACTTGGTTTTGCTACTTCCATGGCTAAGAGAACTCAGCGGCCAAGGAACTTGCTGAGTACGTGCCAGCACTTTGCACGTATTTTCTGATATAATCCTTATAGCAGCCCTGAAAGCTAGGCACTACATATTACCTCCACTTTACAAACGAGAAAACTGAGGCCAGGGAAGATTAATCCAGCAAAGGAGGGGCAGAAGGAGAATTATAACCCGATCTGTCAAGATCCTAAACCCCTCACCACATTCCAAGGTTAGGAAGCAGGTTGGGGCTCTCCCAATGTAGAGCCTCCCTCCAGCTCACCTGTGGAGGTGCGAAAACACCCATCTCTGCAGTTGGCCAGGCCCAGGGACTTCCAGGGGCACCTGTCAGAACTTCCAGCTGACCTCTGATGCCTGAGAAGATTTTCTGAGTCTGTCTCGGACAGCCCTAGTGAGAGTGTGGGTAAGGATGTACCTCTCTGTCCCATGACAGTGAGGGAGGAAGAGCAAGAAGACAAGGAGGACGCATGCTTGCACAGCAGACACACTTGCTTACGCTTTATTATCAGCAATGTCTTCAAACTAAGAAGCCAGAGAGGGCTGTGTTCTGGGGCCTTCCTTGACTCTGCCCCTCACTTATAGGTGTGACCTTGGTCAAGTGCCTGCCCCTGTCGGGACCTCAATTCCCTGTCTGCAAAGAGGAAAGCAGAGAGCAGGACTGGCCAGTCTCCAGGGCGCCCCCGGCCCCCTCTGGATTTGCAGAGGGACAAGGAGAGATCCATGTGCGGTCACCCCAGACAATCCCCTCCATCCAGTTCTCCATCTAGAGATAGACCAGTGGTATTAATAGCAACCTAATCTCTTCCACATTCTTTGTGCTGCTAAAATGAAAGCAAAAATTCAAAGCTGGAAGAACAAAAAAACTCTCTTCTGAGAATACTGAGTCACTTCAGAGAGGTCAGTAGAGGTTGAGTTAACCCATTTTTTCCCAGAAGGGCCTCTTGGCTCGTCCCTTGACACCCCATGACAGAAGGAATCTGCCACTCACTTACAGCCTGTGTTCCCGGGATGTTATGGTTTCAGAGAGGGGTTTGGTCTCTCCTGGGAAGGTTGCAAGGCTGAGGGAGAGGCATTTCTGTGGTCACTGTGGGAGACCCCTGCCTGCCAAGGGTGCCACCCTCAAACTGGAGAGTCAGACCCATATTCAGGAAACTCCTAGTGACTCCATGTGACTTTGGGCAAGTCTTTGGGCCTCCATGACCTCATTCGTAAAATGGGACTATTTGTAACTTTAATAAAAACGGCATTACATGCCCCACCTTCCAGGGTTGCTGAGATTATTGAGGGGATAGTCTCTGCAAAGGCCATTTGTAAGGCCATTCTGCGTGCGGGAATATAGCAGCCTTTGAGACATTAAGGCAGGGCTCTACCTCCTGTGGCTCCAACCCTCCCCAAGGCGGGCCACGAGTGCAGAACAGCCCCTCCGGCCGGCTGTGGTGTGCAGGATGGAGGGGTCAGGGCAGGCCTGTGCTGGGTGGCCACTCTGTCAGAGCCACCTCTTCTATCCCTCTGCCCTGTCTCTGCAGCCCACAGGGTCCCACGAGCAGCTGTTCCAGGGACAGAGCCTGTACTCTTGACCTAACAAGTGTGGGACTTTCTCGGGTGAATGACTGGAGGGACAAACTGATGGACAGTTGTGTGAACATAGGAGTGAGAAGTGAGGGTGTGAACGGATGCGCTGGCAGACCATGAATGGAAGGAGGAATGAACAAACCCGCCGCCCCACACAGTGGGGGCCGTACACTCTCACGAGATCCGTGGCCTAACAACCTGCCTGGAGGTCCTGCTTCCTCCTCCCTGGGGTCACACACTCCAGTTCTCCCCTAAGGCACAGGGGTCTCTGTGCTAGGCTTTTGTGCTATGTCCTAGCAGACCTCCTGGTAGAGGAGGCAGAGCCGAAGAGGGGAAAGATGATGGGCCTTGGTGTCAGGCTGGCCTGGATGACAATCCTTGATCAGCCACTTGTAGCAGCCCATATAGCCTATGGCTAGGAGGAGCGAGAGTTATAAGAAATACCTGTATAGCTCAACAGTGGATCACCTTGGTGGAAAGGGCACGGAGAGGGATTTAGCTCTCCTAACAAGCATGAGAGCTCTTGAGATGAGAGCAGTGGTGAATTGGCGGTCTCTGCACCTGTGGTGTTGAGAGGCACGAGATCGGCCTTATATTAGACTGGAGGGAAGGCAGTCGGGAGCATGCGCATTCTATCACGGACCCTCTTACTCTGACTCTGTCTCCTCTCCTGCCTGCAGAATGCCAGCCCGGCGTCTCTCTGCTGAAGATTACCAAGCTCTGCTAAAGACTAAGATCTATCTATACTAAGACTGCTTTACTCTCTCAAAGACAATCTCTCTCTCCCATAAGCTAAAGCCCTCAGGCACCTAAGAGAAATTGTTCCCCAGCAAGGCAGCTTAGCGGTCCACATCCAGAACCTAGTTAAGTTGGGCCTAAGACCTGGCCAGTCCTGGGCCCTGACAGCCACTTACTAGCTGTGTGACCCTGAGCAATTTGCTGAACCTCTCTGAGCCCAGTTCCTTAATATATTAAGTGATGATAATAAAAGCTAGTTATGGGGGTTAAATGAGACAGTACTTGAAATGCTCACAGTATAGTATCCTATACTCAGTAGGAAACCTAGAAGTTATTTGATTAGTGAAGAAAATGAACAAAATAATATCGGTTTGCTTTCTTTCATGAGCAGGGGCACATAAAATATTTAAATATGGTTAGGGACAATTGGATAGGCGTCCCAGCAGAGGCTCCTGGATAATTTGTACCAGGTGCAAAGATAATGGGACCCAGTCAAGTTGTTTCCCCTCTCTGGACCTCAATTTCCCTTCCTGTAAAATGGGCCAGGTGCTCCTTAAGCACTGGCTGGAGGCAGAAGCAGCAGAGTCAAGAGATCTGATTAGCTCTTGGCATTGACCCCCCTAACCCTTTACTAACCAGACTGGAGAAGCAGCAAAGGGCCCTGAAAATGGGTTAAAGAAGGAGCTGCTCAAAGACCAAACATTACTAAATACTTTTTCCTTTTATGGGCTGGTGCTCTAGATCACCACTTCCTGGAGATTGTATTCTAAACTTTTCTGTGATGGATGCAAGATCCCTGTGCCCACTAGCTGCAGCGGAACCCAGATGTCACCCTGGGGGATGGACTCTGCTTTTACCTTTCTATTTTAAGCAGCGAGTTTATAATAATGGATAGGACGGAAAGCAAAAAGGGCAGGAGCGTGGGAATGGGCCTGGCAGGCGGGCTGCGGCTGGGGCTCCCCAGAGGGGCTCGGGGTTCCAGTTTGGAACGGGCGGGACCTCAGCCAGCATCCACTCTGCCTCTGTCCTGCAGCGGTTGACATCTGTGTTGGTCTGGCTTAATTCATTTATTCTACTATGCTTTCTGACATAGGGACCGACTTAAGATATTTCTGGAAGGGAGGGAGGTGGAGGCAAAGAAGTGGAGGTTTAGAAAATGGGATATTTTCGTTGAGACTTCAGAATGGAGAATACCAGAATCCTGGGATGGGGTCATCAGAGCTTGCTGTTTCTTGGAACTGAGAAGCATCCAGGATTGCAGTGTCTCCCAGGGTTAGAGTAGACCCTGGAAGTGGTTAGGAATCCTATGACACTTGCTCCAGCAAAGGCTGGAGCTCACTATCATAAAGAACAGCCTGTCTCATCTTTAGAAGGTTCCAGGCACTAAAAGTTTTTTCCCTTGCCTTCACCTGATCTTTCAGTCATGGGTCATACACCATCCTTTGGGGACAATAGAACCACAGGAATGTCTTTCAACCATCTGAGAAGAGATTTTTATTTCGCCTTGCACTTTCTCTTCTCCAGGCTAAAGTTCTCAAGTTCTTTAAACACAAATTCTTGTCCCCTTAGCATCTCTTTTCTGAACATTTTTCCATTTTCCTGAATCCTTTTTAGCATTCAGAGAACAACACACTTCATGTAAATTAAGACATAAAGGAAAAATAGAAGAGTCACCTCCCATGTTTTGGAAACCATACTCCTATTAAGATTGCCCAGACCTGCACATATATCACATATAGTTTTAAGAGGTTTCCTAGGAGACACAGGTAACTATCTTGGTAGAAGTGGGGTTTGTGGATATTCTTTTGCTATTTTTAATTAACCCCGGTTACTATAGTCTTTACCCAGCACCAATTTATGTCTTTGCCACTGAACTTCAAGTAAAAATGATATTGATAGAAGTTAATCACAGAACCCACCTTTGGGTGAAACTGGTGCTCAGTTTGTTTGTGTACTAAGCATTTGGGATGGGAGACATAACATGCCCTGGCCCCATTGCTGTCATTCCCAAGAACCAGGTAAAATCTGTCTAGTCTGGCTTCTCCCCTTCCTGTCTTATCTTACCTGCTAGGCCCCCAGCTATTCTGTTGGGAGAAATTTCATTCAGCATTTGTATTCATGGCAAAGCTCAAATACCATTTGTAGTGTGGAATCTTTGCTAGAACTATGCACTGTCATCCCAGTTTTCATAGTTAGGGACCCTTTCCTGAAGTCCTGCAACTTCTCACATCAAAACATTTACTCCATTATGCGATTGCCCAGCTGCCTCCCACCCCTGGATTCTGTGCTCCTTGAGGGCCAAGACTATGCCTTCATCATCTTTGTGTCAACAGCACTTAGCACAGGCCAGGGAGAGTAGGTGAAAAGTGAGTGTGGTGAAAGAATGAAAGACTCCAGTGAAAGAATGAAAGACTCCACGGATGTTCTACTTGACATGAGATTTCCTGAGGTGACCAGCAGGGGTCACCCCAACTGTTTCAGAGCAGAGTGGAGGTATTCAGAGAATGACAAGACTCAAGATGGCAGTCACCTTGTCTAATCCTGGAACTAAACGTCTTGTTCTTTAAACACACATCAACAAGCATTCTTAGATAAATCTTTTGGGTAACCAGAATCAATCAGACATCCGAAGTCCAGAGGTGTGCCAGTTGGCTGGTGAGGTCTGGGGGGCTGTCAGCATTGTGGCTGATGGCAGATCTGGGCCTGTCCTGCAGCACTCTGGCTCTGGGAGAACACCTCATATCATGGGAGGTGGCAGGGCTTTCCGGGTCTTCCTCTCACAGCCTCTAGCAGTCAGCGTCACCTCCCATAGGGCCTGGAGTATTCAATAAGCATCAGTGTCCTTTGTCCCCTTCTCCCCCAACCAGGTGTCCCAAAGATCCCCTGCCCATGGCATTTGCATCATGGTTTTCATTCCTCAAGGGAACCTCTAAAAGTTGGAGAACGAGGCTGGTTATTGGTTTCTACAGATCTCTGAAGGTTTCCCTCACCCCACTAGGGGAAGGAAGTTGTTCAGGGGTGGGAAGAGGCCTACAAGGGTCCTCTGAGCTCCAGCCACACTTCTGGGCTGCAGACCCCCATGCAGGGGACTCTGTGGGAATCTGCCCTGTTCTGGGCATGTTTCGTCCTTGGAGCACCCCGCACAAGAGGCTTCTTATCTCAGTTCCTCTGTCAAGAAAACTGGGCTCAACTTTCTAAGGCCACATTAATCAGTGAGCATCGGAGTGAGGACTCAACTCCAGAGATCTGATTCCAAAGCCTGTGCTCTTTCTGCCTTGCCATCCGATCCCATCCTGCCCTATCCTATCCGGTTTCTAGACAGAGACGTGGCACTGCTGGCCTCCTCCTCTCAGAGGAAGGAGAGTAGCTAGACCTACTGGCTCAGGTCTGGTGGCAGGATCATCATCCTAGGCCTCTTGGCCGACAAGAAACTTGAAAGAGCAGTGCGTACACTTTCAGTGACAAGTAACGAAAAATCCAATGCAAACTTTTCCACACCTAGAGTCGCAATGGTTCCTGTAACTGGCTAGTCCACAAAGAGTTCAGGCCTCAGGAGCACTCCATCAGGACTCCGGTTCCATTCCTCCGTGGGCCTGTCTGTGTGCCCTCCTCTGTGTGTGTCAGTATTATCCTGTCTGGCTTTCCTGATGGAGGCAAAATGTAGTATCATTTCACATCTGCACACTCCACCAGCTGGGCAAGAGAAAGCCTTTGCATCCCAGGACACTGCCATTTGCTCCTTGGTATGGGCCGGGTCTATCGTCCATCCCTGAGCCAATCATTGTGGGAGATGGATGAGATCCTGCCAACTGGGGTCTATCCCACCCAGGCCTGGAGGCTGCTACACCAGGGGGAAGGTGTAGCCTGGCTTCTGGGAAGTAACTTGAGGTTCTTGGAGTGGGGACAGGACACACTGGATCCACCCCGGGCTGAACCTTCAGATTTTAGCAGGGCTGTACTAGAGTGCGAGGGGTTATGTGTACAGGGTCAGAAGAGCATGAAGGGAGATGGGGAGGGAGCCAGGAAGCAGCATCCTTTACTCCCTCCCACATGGCCAAGGAAGGCTGAGTGGTGTAGTAGAAAGAGCCCCAGCCCCAAGATCCAGAAGACCTGGGTTCACATGTTTGGTTCTTTTTATGATTTGGAGCAAGTAGCTTCCACTCTCTGGGTCAGTTGTCTCATCTATAAAATGGGAACATTAATGCCTACATCAGAAATCATTGTGATGATTCAATTAGATGATGTTGGTGATGCTCCTCGGACAAAGCTCAGCACCCAGTAGGTGCTCAATGAATGGGAAATAAATACCGAGCTGATCCCAATGGAGTATCGCCCATTAGCTACAGCTTTCATGAGTTTGAAGCCATTTTCTCCCTTCTGGAATAGCTGTGTTTATTGTAGAGACCAAATTAGATGCAAAATCTCTAAAGTCACCTCTGACTTTGTAAACAAAGCCAGAGAGCCAGAGGAAATGCAATTCCAAGTGCCCTCTCCTGGCCTAGTTTGACCTCCGGTGTTGATGCAAACTCAAGCAGGCTCTCTCGGTGGCTTATGGCTCCTGGAAATGAAACCCAGCTTGGGGCAGGGATGGGAACAGATTTGACTTGTCCTTTTGACGTCTCCCCAGCCTGCGGAGCCCAGGCCTCTTGGAGCATCTTGGGGGCTGACACAGCGGAGGTTCCGTTCCGGGCACACGTGGCCACTCCCAGCAGGAGGCCGCCATGCCCCACATTCCCGAGGATGAGGAGCCCCCTGGAGAGCCACAGGCAGCCCAGAGCCCTGCCGGCCAAGTAAGTGCCCCTCTCCCTGCCCTCGGCTAGCCTGGCTGGGGGCCAAGCCAAGTGCCCTGGGCTGAGGCCACAGCTCTCAGGACGGCCAAAGGGTTTGCTGTCAGCCCGTGTGAGCTGCAATGGGCACCTGGGGAAGGTGTGTGGCTTCCACATGAAGGGATACAATTCCCTGAGTCCTTTGGAATTGACCAAGGCCCTGAATACCCTGAGAGTGTGGAACCATCCAGGCTGTGTCTAAGGCCTCGTGAGACGTCATACCACTGACCCCTGTGGCCTCCCTCTGGAACTGGAAAAAAGCTTCAAGGAGGACTGTTAGCATCAGAGCCCCGTCACACCAGGGTAGGGAGCATCAGCAAAAGCATTTAAAGTGAATCTGCTTAAAATGAAGATCACAGTTTCATAGTATACAGCCAAAAAGGTTTTCAGTAAAAATTTTAGTATAAAAAAAGGAAAGGATGAAAACAAATTAATTCAAAAGGTATCCCTGAGATTTTATTATGCAAATAAAATTATGAAAATAAGTTATTTATGACCAGATTACAAAACATAAGTTATATGCTAATTTTTAGGTTGAACAGAGAATCAAGTATTTAGTTTTGGTATGGTATTTTTTTTATATACCAGCAAAATGATTTTTTTCACACGATACCACTTTCTTCACATTTTACTTCACAAGCACCTTCATTAAGAGAATTGGTTTGTTTAATATTTAAAAGCTTCATCCATTGTCCAAGGATCTCTTTCAAGCCTTCAATATTCCTCTTTGGAGAACCTATCTCACCATCATCCTCACTGCTTTTCCTTTGTTAACTGATCAGCTCCATCTGATCTTCTTGGTCAAAACCTTGCAGGTGAAGTTCTCTTCCACTTCTTTGTTGTTGTTTAACTTCATGAACTTTGCAGTTGGTTTGCACTGAACTTGTTCTATCTGACAGTTGTCCGGACTAACCTGAGCCCGATGGGACTGACACGTGTTAAGTGAGGGAAGAATGTATGAGGGGGCATTATTTTTGTAAATGGGCAAATTCTTCGTGGCTATTTTCGTGTTATGATGACAAATGTTTTCTGACACATGGCAACTATGGGAACTTAAATAGTATATACTTAGAAAAGAAGGACCCCTTGTACCATTATACAGCTCCATGGCCCAAGCTTGTGGGATTGAGATGTTTGTTTTATGCAAATAAAATTATGAAAATAAGTTATTTATAACCAGATTACAAAACATAAGTTATATGCTGGTTTTTAGGTTGAACAAAGAATCAAGTATTTAGTTTTGGTATGGTATATATATATTTTTATATACTAGCAAAATGATTTATTTTTGTTGTCGTTGTTGTTATAATGAGGTTGTGTGGTTTTCCTTTAGTTATAATGCAGAGCCTTGGCAACCTTGGACGAGGGAGGAGGCGCTTCCCTCAAATGTCCCAGTGACAAGTGCCAAGAACCCATCCCTTCAACCTGGGGAAGAACAGCACAGTATTGAATCCCCCACCCCCAACCCACCCAGAGACAGCCTGGGCCTAGCAAATGCTACTAAGGGTGCCGAGTTCTAAAAGCTTGGGAATCAAAGAAGGGAGTAACAAGACACAAGTGTGACTGCCCCCAGACCCTCAGGCCATGACTTTCCTGGGTCTTTCTCTTTAGTATTCATAATTCCCATCCCTGGTCTCCACCTGTAATGCCCATGACTGACCCTGAACCTTCCACTTCATTAGCAACGCTAGTGTCCTTCAATCAGATTCTTATGCAAAATCTAGCTCCTAAATCCTGGAAACTCTCCCAAGTAGCTGCCCTAAAAATAAAAGCATTCCTTAAAAAAAAAGATAATAAAAGGTCAGCAGAGATGCAACTACACTGTTTTTAGTTCTTGAGTTCAGTTCTTCCTAGTTCCAAATACCTTTAATCAAAAGTTCTTTAAAAAAAAAGTTCTTTCAACCCATTTCTTTAGGAGACACAAAACAAGACAACATCAAAACCTTTCACTTAGATACCTAAGGGAAGAGCATCCTCCCACCCTCAAGACTGCCAGGCTCATCTTAATCTCATGAACTTGAGATATGAAGATACAAGGGGTTGTTCTTTTCTAAGTATTTACTATCTAAGTTCCCACAGTCATGATGTGTAAGAGAACAAATAACATAACATGAAAACATTCACTAAGAATCTGCCCGTTTGCAAAAATAATACATTCATACATTCTTCCGTCTTGGCCTGCCTGCTGGGCTCAGATGCAGAAGGTCTTGGCACCTGCAAACATTCTCTTTACAATCTGGATTTCCCCTCTGCACAGGGAGAATCATGGCATGTGAAGGATCTTCAGAGCCCACCTTCACTTTTTTTTTTTAATAATTTTATTGAATCATAATTATGTACATTGGTGCAATCACAGGGCACAATTCATATACATTCAGAAATATTTTGATCATACTGTTATCTCACCTTCACTTTTTATAGATGTCTGGTTCCAGCTCAAGGTCACAGAGAGGTTGAATCTGTGGGAAACCGGAATCTGAGGCTTCTGCTGGCCAGTTGGGGGTCTCTTGCCCTTGACTTAGTGGTGAGCTTAGGGATCCCTCCGCCTGTGTAGCTGCCCCTCGAAACTCACCCACAGACTGACCTGGGCTGTGCCTATGAGCGGTTTGGAGTCATAAAAGCCATAGGATTTAAAAGTATGGACTCTGTAGTCATACCAAGCTGCGCTTTAATCCCAGCTCTTCTATATTATGGTCGAAAGACCTGTGTTGGCCAAAGACCTTGAAACCAAGGCTGTTAACTCGACTTCTCCTGTGTCACTCAGGAGGAGCATAAGTTGCTGCCCCTACACTCTGCCTGCTCAGCCCAGGCCTTGAGCAACTTCTTTAGCCTGAAGGACCACCCCCCGTTGAAGGCCACATCAAATTCAACATTATTTTATTCTCTGCCCTTACTGCTAGGCCCTAGGTCTCCCTGAGTTCTCTGGAAGCCAAGCAACAGGGTCAGTAAAGAGCTTCTCTCCCTATTGAGCCCACCACACAACCCACATTGGGCTTCTCAGTGGCCCCCGCCAGGGGAGGGGCTAGAGCCTCCTGTCCCTGGGGGTGTGAGAAGCCGGGAGTCAGTGGGGCAGGCCTGGCTGGGAGGACTAAGCTGGAAGTCCCGACTCTGTCTGAATTCCCACTCTGTAAGACTAGAGAATCCTGCCGAGGTTACAGCTCCCTGGGGCCCGGCCCTAGTTCTGGTTCCTCGGGTCCCATCTTCATTTCCCATTCCTGGCATGAGCACTAGTGGAGGCCTTCTCACACAGAAGATGAAAGCTGGAGGGTTAGATCTTGTTTTTCTTTCTTCGTGCTCGCACGCATTCTCACACACCCATTAGGCTCCTAATCAGAAGCTGTGATCTAATACCACAAAGAAACAAAGCCTCCCAGCAATGCCCTCTGCAAGGCTGGGTCCTGAGCAGCGTCTTCTGGGTTGGCCCTTGAATAAGGAGAGACTCAGAAGGAAGGAAGAGCTTGTAGTCAAGGGGCTCCGGCAGGAATAGAAGCTGCCAGGACACAGGCCTGGGACCTTAGGGGACAAAAGGACAGATTGTCAGAGCTTAGAGGGATCCCAGATCACATCTAAGCTCCAGACAGACAGACTGTATAACGTGAGTCCCAACTCAGTCACTTTGGGAACTTGTTGAACCCCACATTCCTCAGCCATCCCAAACCTGCTAATCAGACTCTCCTGGGGTGGGTCTTAGGAACTGGTATGAATAGTCCCACAGCGTGAAGCTCACCTCCTCCCCAAAACACCTGTACTGTGGATTGGTGGTGGTCGGCTCTGCCCTGGTCAGTCTGGAAACTGCCTCTTCCAAGACACTGCTTCAGTTCTGCCCTCCGCATGGCCTGCCGTTCTGGGTGTTCCCAGAGTCTCTTTGTCTCCAGTTCCTTCAGTCTTTTCTCCCGTGACAGTGTCGAGAGCCTCCCAAGCCCCTTCTCAGGACACCCCCCAGCCCATCTCCCTGTTGCCCGGGCCCGTAGACCTGGCCCCAGGCCCCAGGTGCAGTCTTCCTGGGCACCTGTCACCTCCTGTGCTGTGATCAGCAGCTCCCCAGAGGTGCCTTGCCAACCCGAGGGTACCGAAGGCTCAGACAGCTGTCGGAGCCCAGTTTGTGCCGGCTCCAGCTTCTAGCTGGACAACCTTCATCCTCCTACAGGGCTGTAGGAGCCCCCAGGGGCAGGTCAGTGTGAGTTCATAGCCGATCTCCCAGCTTCATACCACCTGCCCCCTAATGCCCCCATTCCTACCTCCCCTCCCCCATCTCCATTGCCCTCAGAGTCACTTAAGAGGAACATGTATCAAATACCATGCTTCCGTGTTAACTCATTTAACTTCTAGTCAACCTTATGGCAGGTATTATCATCTTCATTTTACGTGAGGAAACTGAGGCACAGAGAAGTCAAGGTCATGCAGCTCACACGTGGCAGACTCAGGATTGCACCCACGTGGCAGCCTGCCCCCAGAGCCCCACTTAATCTGTGCTCTGTGCTAAGCACTGTTGACTTTGTCCTTGGGTTCTCTGTGAGAGCTCTGGTGCCTCGGCCAAGGGGACATTGTCCTGTGTTCCCAAAGCTCCTTGTCTCAGAGGAGCCAACTTGGGTCTCTGTAAAGCTGACGATCAGGTGACACCAAATCACAGTGGCTATGACACTGGATCTCACCAGCCCGGGTCTTCCATCCTCTGGGTGTGTCAGCCCACAGGGCCCTCAAACAAAACTCATGTCACACTCCTGCCAAGGTACTGTCCTGCCCATGGCCTTTCCTCTTTCACCCTCAGCCAGACAATAAAACAGCACAACCTGATGCAAGCTGGCCCCTAGAAACACCATGCTTTTGCCTGGTTTCGGCCACAGACATGGGGCCCTCTAGGCTTCCCCAAGCATCTGCTTTGGGCTTCATTCCCTGGCACTCTAGGCAGATGCTCACACTTAGCCCTGTTCTGCAGAAGCGTCTTGTGGCTTAAGAATAATGTAGCATGAGGCCAGGTACAGTGGCTCCCATAATCCTAGCTAGTAATCTGAGCACTCTGGGAGGCCGAGGCAGGTGGATCGCCTAAGCTCATGGGTTTGAGACCAGCCTGAGCAACAGCAAGATCCCATCTCTATAAATAGTCAGGTGTTGTGGTGGGCACCTGAGGTCCCACCTACTCCAGAGGCTTAGACAAGAGAATCTCTTGAGCCCAACAGTTTGAGGTTGCTGTGAGATACGATGCCACAGCACTCTACCGAGGGCGACAAAGTGATACTCTGTCTCAAAAAAAAAAAAAAAAAAAGAAGAAGAAGAAGAATGCAGCACTCAGCTAACCAGTGGCATCCCTCCCCCTCCCCTCCACTGATTTAAGTAACCGAGATGAGGTTGGAGTGTGCTCTGGAGAAGCAGCCCTTTGTGTGTGGCCCTAACAGGAAAGGATCTGCTTGCCAAGCACCTAGAATCTCTGGCTATGAAGCCGCTGGGCCCCTCCTATACTGCAGAGGAGTCTGGGCACCCAGGAAAGGGAGGACTATTCACGTCCACATACAGACACTCAACATGTGTCTCACGATGTGTTCAGGTAGCTCGCTTCCTGGGGGATTCACATCGAATGACAATTCTCTCTGATCTCACTTGCTCTTCTCCCCACCCGTGGCTCTCTGTGATCAAGAGCTGGAGGATCCTTGCTCTGTGTCATTCCGGGAATATTAGTTTAACGATACACTTTACTACAGAAGGAGGTTCGCCAGCTTCTCTCTCCACCTTGCCTCACCTTGGCAGTTCAAGCTTTGTCCTCACTGGCCAGCAGAGAGGTTCCACCTTATTATGAGCCTAAGGATCAATTCTCTGTCAGGAAAGAGATAAGGACAAAATAGATGAGGCACATAAAGCACTTATAAGTAGGGACCCCTCACCCCAACCAATGAGAATCCTCACACCGTGCTGCCTGTTCATAGTGACCGCCCCCAAACTCCAGGAGGCAGGTATTATTATTATCCCATTTTATAGATGAGAAAACTGAGGCAGGTAAGTTCACTCTAATCACTGGAAACTGGGAAGTACTTGAATGCTCTAATCAAGGATTTCCAGTGGTGACATCTATTGGGAATGAGGTAGATATGTGTATTACTATCCCTGTTTTATAGATGAAGAAGCTGTGGTCACGTGGTTATGTCATGGTTGAGTAGAGGTTCAACTCAAGTTTCCTGCCAAGCTGTTCCTCCCAACTTTTCCCTCCTTTCTTGGCCCTGTCTAGCAGTAAAGCCAGTGTCCTGGACACCAGAGGCTCAAGGCATGGGAGCAAGGACTTAGTGACTCATCATCTATGAAAAAGAGGCCTGGGAAAAGTAAAAGAGGCACTTCTGCTAGGCTGGCCTGCAGTGATTCTGATCGCAGGATAAGAGCTGTGAGATTGTAGCTGTGGAAAGAAAAAGCAGAAAAGTGTTTTTAAGATACTGATGGTTGCAGACAGTCAGGATTGCATTTACAATTATTTGTCCCTGGTTCCTATTGTGAGCAATGGAACAGCCTGTCTTCATTTCGTCTCCTCGTCAGACTGCGTGTGAGCTACTTGGGGCTGGGGCACTGTGTTATCTACAGCCCTCAGCACAGGCTCTGGCATGTGGTGAGAGCTTAGGGAAGGACGGACCAGAGCATGGACAGATGGAATGATGATGGACCGATGGATGGTTGTCCGAAAGACTGGGTGGAGAGTTGGTTGCTGGAGGATGAAATGACTACGTGAAAGGGAGGAAGAAGTCGGGGAGGAACAGTGTTAGGAAGGGAAGGTAGAAGACGATGATGGATGACAGGCTGGCTGGCTGGGCGACTCTCCCCAGAATAGGGCTAGTAGGGATCACGGGCACTTCCACACTCTCGAAGTCTGTTACACAAGAATAAAACCAGTTAAAAAAAACGAGTAAAAGCAGGATAATCTGGTGATTATTTATTCCTGACTTCTAGGAATAAACCGGACAATGGCAGGGAAGAGTGCCCACCCGAGACAGGGCAGGCCCTCGGCGCAGAGTGGACACCAGGGACTGGCCCCCAGCACCTGGCAGACCCCAGTAGGGGTCTTCTGCTCCCTCCCGTGCCCTCAGGACTGACTGCTGGGATAATCATGTTCTTGCAAATTCCCAGAGAGTTCTTTTGTCCTATCTGGGAGCACTACCAGCTCCTTCACTGCTGGAGCCACTGTCTACTGAGGCAGTCCCTATTCGCCCCCCAGGCTGTAAGAGAGGGATCTGGGGACGCAGCCTCACCACCACCCTCACTCTCACTAGTATTATTACTTTTTCTCGTTTATGATCCTTAAAACGAGCCTAGAAAATGGGAATTATTAGCTACATATGATGTTTGAGAATATGAAAGAAATTAAGCAACCTGCCCGAGGTCACCTGGAGGAATTCGGGTCCACGCCTACCTGACTTCTTTCTCCGCTACCCAACAGTAACTTCCGGCAGGGGCTCCTCTGCCAGGCTGTCTGCCAGGGCCCATCTGCAGGAGCTAAACTCGCCATGCCAGCCTGAGTGGGGGCAGGCCGGGGCTGGGGCTACTCCTTCCAGTTTCCTAGCCCAAGCCTAGTCATGTGACATCGGGGAAAGGAAGCTCATATTCCCATCTGCAATACTGGCCTATATTTATCCCTGTGCCCAGGCAATCGGTTAGGAAGACTATTGTGCATTCTTGGGAATTTATGAGTGAAATAAATGTTGAAATGTTTCTATAAGATTCATTTAAGGAGAACGAAATGTGACCTGCTTATTATAGGATGAGCTTGCTGGGAGATGGCCCTGCCCACAGTGCTTGGCAGATTCTAGGGAAGAGAAGTGGATCCCTAGGGAGGCTGGGCCCATGGGTTAGTGGGAGGGACGGTGAGCCAAGTGCACCCTTGTCCCTGCTGTCTTGCCCCCTGCTGTGGATCCAGCTTTGTGTTGACCCAAGGGCTTCCTGGAGGAAGAGGTACCATCCATGAGGGAGGGTGCAGATTGAAAGAAGAGAGGTGTGTTGCAGGCCAGCAGGACACCAGGACTCGAGGGAGGGAGACCAAAGACAGTGGAGACAGCTGTAAGACAGTGTGTTACAATGGGAAGAACACAGCCTGTGTTAAGTCGGTTCCACTGTTCACAAGCACAGAGTCACAGACAAGTCAGTTTTGTCATTGATAAAATAGGGACCAAAAGAGGAAAAGAAGGGAAAGAAAGGACTGTGTCAATTGCGTCCTCCATGCTCATGGCCTTCACTTTCACCCCCTCCTTTCCCCTTGACAATCCTATGAGTTTGGGAGGTATTATCACCCCCAGTTTGTAGATTGGTGTCCTCAGGCTCATTCACTGAATTACTGGCAGGACTAAATGTGAGGTCACAAGGAGTGTCTGAGACAGTGCCCATACTCAGTAGGTCTAATTAAGTGCCACTTCCCTCCGCTACGTCTGTTTCTTTGCTTCAGTATTTGTAACCTGCAAAGGACATCTGTTGGTTTGAGAAGCAGAAAGTAAGAGGGAGTGGGGCCAGATGAAGGTAGACTGGAGGTGGCTTCTCTGGGAGTCCGTGGTTACTTGGGTCTGTGTGGCCAGGTGCCCCGGGGGAGATGCTCATGTGCCCATGACCACAAGGACTAGACCCTCCCGATCTAACTCCAAATGGTGGAGCAGACCCAGAACTAAGAGCAACAATCTCCTCAAAAACCAAATGCCAAAGTCATCAATTCAGCCCTAAAGGTGATAATAACGGAAGATAATACTTAACACTTACTGAGCATTTATTAGGCGTCAGGTGTTCTCCCACTGGCTTTCCATCTAGGGTTGCCAGATGAAGCAAATAAAATACACAGTGATACGGCATGTGTGGTGAGGCACATCTGTAGTCTCAGCTGCTCTGGAGGCTGAGGTGGGAGGACCACATGGTTTACAGGTTTCTCATTGCGTCTAACCTCAGAGCCAAACTCCAGATGGTCAGGAGCATTTCTTTTCCTCTGGTGGGGATATTTGTATTTATCAAATAGTTCTCTCATTTCTATGGTCTCAGGGTTTTATATCTTAAGTTATACTGTTGGTTGTTTCAAGTTGCTTTCAGAAGTAGTGCGTTGATAAAAAACAAACTAAAATCTGTGTTCTACTTACTTAGCAGCCTGAACATGTTAAACTCTTCCATAACTATCACCAAGTTATTTTTTTCCCAAAGACAACATGAAGAAGTTAGTTCACACTTGGCCCATCCTGACCTTTTAAATAGACGAAGCCCATCAGTATCAAAAGGGGGTGCTTTACGGTACCCCCACAAGGGATGACAGAAACCATATCATAGGATACTTGTGAAGATCCTATTTTAGCCAAAATGCATTTTTTTCCTGTTCATCAGAGGACTCCTAAGAAAGAAATTCTCTAAATATGGTGAACACAAAAAAGGCAGTTTTCAGAGCTCAAACATTCAGAGTTGGAATAAAATCCACCCAGGGAAGGAAGCCCATACATGCTGCAAGCATAATCCAAGTTCCTACTGGAGTTCTCCTGGTGGCACTCACGCGTGAGGCCCTCTTGATGATGTGGGTGGGGGAGATTTTAAGCACAAACCTCTTGTGCCCCAGAAAATCAACTGGGATAGGAATCACATGACATGGGACAGTTACTCAGATGCCTTTGGGGCTGGGATAAATGAATTAAGCAAGCCATTTCAGATAGCCCAAACCAGGGGTTACTCTGTAGAAACGTGAACCCAACCCAATGCTTGATCTTTCAGTTGCAAGAAAAGCAGGATATCCAGACCCCTTTGTGAATTCTTCCTATTACAGAATGTTACTCATTTAAAAACGTGTGAACGTTATTCCAGCAAATGAGCCCACGGGTCTCTCATTTGCACCTCTGAGCTCAGAGAATCTGCTTTGGAGCATGCTTGTTGCTTCACTGACATCCAAGAGAACACACTCGCCAGAAATCCTTTTAATTATGTGAAGAGGAGCCTCTAGAAAAGCGTCAGAGAATCCACACAGCAGAAAACTCTCATTTCTTCCTCTTCCCTGGTTCTCCCATTTAACTGGGCATCCCACTGTCAGCCCTGCCTGGAGCCACCTCCAACCAGCCACCTGCCATTTGGCACGTTCAGCCTCCTTCAACGGTTCCCTGTGTGTCCTCAGGCCCCCACACCATGATCCAAGATTGTCCTGCTGCCCTCTGGCCCCATGGAAGCCCCAGCCTCTCTGCCGCCCGCTGACCTTTGTCAGAGAGCTCACTGGACAAAAGATGGGGAGAACTGGTTCACTCAGAATACAGCCCCATTCATTTTAATAATAATCATAATGAATGGGCATTTGTAAACCATCTGACACTTACGCAAGTGTGTATGTATTCGTCATTTTATTTTATTCACACAACCTCCAGAGACAGAATAGGCCTTCAACCATTTTACCCTCATGGGAACGGGGATAATGGAACAGGAGGACAAAACAAGTGGCCAGCCCGTCACCAGCCCACCAAGATGATACCACCTATGGAATGAGTTGCTGCTTTGGGGGAAACTCCCTGTGCTTCTCTTCCAGAAGTCTTTGACAGAGGATAGGTGTCTGTGTTCTCAGAGGGAGGGACTAGAGTGCTGGGGTCATGAGGATAGGTTAGGCGGTCTTGGTCCCAGCCAAATGCATCATGCTGACTTTTGTCACTCCAATTTGGCCAACTTCGGGTGTGTCCAATCGGAGAGTGAGATAGCTCTGATTGGCAGGGAGCTCCTCAACATCCCTTTAAGGGAGGATGGATGTTCTCACAGGGCTCCTTTCGTCATCTCAATGTGGGATTCATGGATGGATCTGCTGCCTGTATCTATGATTTCTCTTTCTCTTTGGGTAGTTATTCCCAAACCTAACCTTAAGGACTCTCCATCTCTAAAATCATAAAGACCAAACTCATTGGAGTAGCTTTAAGGTCCTTCAGAAGCTGCTCAACCTGTTATTCTAGTTTTACATTCTTCTCCTTCCCCTGACCTTGTCCATCTTACAGACCCCCATAGTCCATGCACCTGCTCCAGGTACACCAATAAAGTCCTAATTCCCAGTTATGCTTTTGCTAATGCTATTCCCTTTGCCCCAGTCCCTGAAACCTTTCCCTCAATATTTTTGTCCTGCAAGCTCTTATTCATCCCCCAAGACCTAGCTCAAAGATCCATTCCTTTACAGAGTCTTCTTCAACTCCTCTGACTGCAGAGTTTTCTTTTCTTTGCCCTGAACTTGCACAGAATATGACCCCTTCCCCCATTACCTAATACAAGGTATAAGGCCATGAAGTTCATGTGCAATTTTAAATAGAGCACAAATTAAAATTGCACACCAAGTTTATGGCCACCCTATATTTATTATAAGTATCAGTTATTTCTCCGTACCCCTTGCTTGATCGTGACCCTTTAAAGGTCTTCTCTTCATATCTCAAGCTGCTCCTGGCACAGGGTGGATAACCACAATGTGTTTGTTGAATGAGAGTGAAAAAAATATGACAGTAATACAATCACTTACTTAAAAATATCAATCAAGTTCTAGGTGCCTTATAACATTGTTATTTTGTAACATTATTTTTAGTCTTCACACCAACTTGTGAGTTAGATTTCATAATCATGGAGCACAGAGAGGTTGAATAACTTGCCCAAGGACACACAGCTAGTAGCTGATGAGCAGAAGTTTGAACAGAGCCCAAGGAATGTCTCCTTAGGGATCTGCCTTAGGGTTTCCACGTAAAAGTGTCCTTTCTGCAAGAGAACAACACAACATCGCCCTGGCTGGACTCTTACTCAGAGATTTCTCCAGCTCATGCAGCCTTATGTTTGGGCCAAAGGAGGGGAAAGATGCAAATGAAAATGAGAAAAGCTGGTTTCACTAAAAATTGTGGGATTTAAGAATTTCAGACAGCACCGTGTAGGAGCCATTTAACAGGTGTAAGGTACAGAGGAGAGAGGGCTTCTTCCCACCTAGTGAAGAGCCAACTCCTCTGCACTGAGGGCTCAAGAACACAGCCCAGCCTGGCTCTAAGAGGCTCCAGCCCCTTGGCAGCCCCCAGGCCAGGGCTTCTGCAGGGCCAGTAGAGGTAAGAACCCTTAATGTCCAGGGGCTCCAGAAGGACTTGACTCCCCAGGGAAAGTGAATGCACAAGGCAGTACCAACAGTGGGAGGTGGTGGCACCTGCTCAGAGCATTAAGGGACGGGCATTCAGACAGCCCTGAACGGTTGGCATTCAGACAGCCCTGGCAGCAGCGGTGGCACAGGCCAGTGAAGGGGGCAGGGAGGAGCAGAAGGACAATGGCTGGTGCTGTCTTAAGTTGATGAAGGAATGTCTGAGAAAACCCCTGGGAACAGTTCTGAGAGGAAAATACTGCAATGGCAGGCAGGAAAAGAACCAGAGAGACACCAAGTATCGCTGTTAACACGGTCCCTTTGTTACCCCCAGGCCTGAGAAAGCACGTTGAGGTGCATTGTTATGGATCTTACTGTATATTCCACATTGCTTTTATTTCTCTCATTCATTTATTCACACAACAAACATTTATTATACCCTGACATGGTTTTATAATCCACATAACCATCTGCCGTGTATAAAGATGCGAATTACACTACAACTTCTCCTACCTAGGATATAATAATTCTCATTTCGACTGTTATTTGCCTGGTAGTTATAAAATCATACCACAAAAATCTAAGGACCAATCCATAACTGTTGTTTTAATTTCAGAAATATTTAGTTATTTAGATAACCATGTTTACATAGTAACAAAAATTAAGCCGCAACCCGTTACTCATTGAACAAATCATCTTTTCTGCAATTTCAAAATTGTGCAGGGTGGCCCTCGTAGCTCAGCGGGTAAGGGTGCCAGCCACATACACCGAGGCTGCGGGTTCAAACCCAGTCCAGGCCAGCAAAAAAAATCAATGACGGGCGGTGCCTGTGGCTCAGTGGGCAGGGCGCCGGCCTCATATACCAAGAGTGGCGGGTTTAAATCTGGCCCCGGCCAACCTGCAAGAACAACAAAAAAAATAGCCGGGCGTTGTGGTGGGTGCCTATAGTCCCAGCTACTCGGGAGGCTGAGGCAAGGGAATCACCTAAGCCCAGGAGCTGGAGGTTGCTGTGAGCTGTGTGATGCCACGGCATTCTACCGAGGGCGATAAAGTGAAACTCTGTCTCTACAAAAGAAAAAAAAAAACAACAATGACAACTGCATCAACAACAACAAAAATAGCCGGGCACTGTGGTGGGCACCTATAATCCCAGCTCCTTGGAGACTGAGGCAAGAGACTTGCTTAAGCCCAAGAGTTTGAGGTTGCTGTGAGCTGGGATGCCACAGCACTCTACCAGGGCAACAGCTTGAGACTCTGTCTCAAAAAAAAAAAAAAAAAAAAATTGTGCAAAGGTAGGGCCGTCACTGGATGGCAGGGATGTGTGGGTGCCAGCACCTTTGCTCCTGGCCTCATTCTTCCCAGCCAGACGGGGCACAGTCTGAGGAGTCCACACCAGTCTTTTCCTGCAGTGTTAGTGAGAAATGACAAGGGATTGCTTACAGTTTCCATAATCTTCACGCACGCAAAGTGTTAAGCCTGGTGCGTGCCTTAGGAGAAGAAAGGAGAAGCCGCCCTTTTTTTTTCCCTGAGTAATCCAAATAAACTGTGTTTGTGCTTTATTACAATAGCCAAGGTATGGAAGCAATCTAAGTGTCCCGGGACAGATGAATGGAGAAAGAAAATGTGAAAAAATAAATAGGAACACAATAGAATATTATTCAGCATTTAAAAAAAGAGGACATCCTGCCATGTGGGGCAACATGGTGAGCCTGGGGGACATTATATTAAGGGAAATAAGCCAGGCACAGAGAGGCAAATGATCGCGCTTATATGTGGAACCTAAAATCCGTGCAACACACAGAAATGGGAAGTGGAAGGGGAGTTGCCAAAGGCTGGAGGACGGGGGAAATGGGGAAATACGGGTCAAGGATACAAACTTTCCATTGTGAGATGAAAGTTCTTGTGATCTAATATACTCATGGTGACCATAGTTTATACTATTGTTTCCTTGAGACACATACAAAAGGTAACCATGGGAGTTGGTAGATATGTTTATTAGCTTAGTTGTGGTAATAATAAGGCTAATATAATTCCACTATATATATATATATACACCAAACATCCTATTGTATACTTTGAATATAAACAGTTTTTGCTTGTCAATTATACCTCAGTAAAGTTGGGGGGAGGGGGAAGAAAACAACCAAACTGCGTTTGTCCCCTTATTAAGATGTCTGAGTGTCATGACTATAATAAATGCTCCAGCTCCAGGCCCTGGGAGCCCCCACCAGCCTACACCTAACTCCTTTGTGTTTTTGTTCTAAACTAGCAGGGCCCTCCGACTGCAGGATTATCTTGCAGTCCGCCTGCAATCGTCCTGACGGGTGATGCCGGTTCACCAGAAGGAGAAATCGACCAAAACCTGGCCAACAGGTACACATCCCAGGCGCCTGATCCTTGCCTTGGGCTGTGATGGACAATATTTCCTAGAATGTGGGTCTCAGCCAGTTATTAATAAGCCTTTTCTTCCTTTTTGTATCATTTTATGGATTAAAACACGATCAAGCAGTTTTTTTTTTTAATAGGAGAGGGAGTTTTGGATCTTTCCATTATCTCCCCCCCGCCCCCAAAATGACATTTCCTCTCCTGGATGTGGCCCTTTGCATTCTGCTACTCTTCTAGAACAGCAGAAAGCACTGAAGGGGAGCTTCCCATAAGAAATGCCAACATGGGCTTAGCACCTGTGGCTCAATGGGCTAAGGCGCCAGCCACGTACACCTGAGCTGGCAGGTTCGAATCCAGCCTGGGCCCGCCAGGCAACAAAGTCGGCTGCAACCAAAAAATGGCCAGGTGTTGTGGGGGGCATTTGTAGTCCCAGCTACTTGGGAGGCAGAGGCAGGAGACTCGCTTGAGCCCAGGAATTGGAGGTTGCTGTGAGCTGTGATGCCACAGCACTCTATCCAGGGTGACAGCTTGAGGCTCTGTCTCAAAAAAAAGAAATGCCAACATGTTTGCAGACCAACCTGAAAGGTGAGAGTCTACTAAAGGGTCCTGCCCCTGGTCAAAGTGGGTCCTGTGTGGACTGTGACCTCTCGGCAGAGACATCGGCTCACATGCACGGGAATGTCCGTGCCTCGGTTTTACTCAGCCCTGACCCACGCATTGGTCCTCCTGGAATCAGATTGTCTAGGTATAATTTTCAAAATGGTAAAAGATAATTCTTATACAAATTTATAGTGAGCATATGTCAAAGATCTACTTAACTCGTTCCTTAACAATGATATAAAAGAGTTTCGGCTCGGCGCCTGTGGCTCAGCGAGCTAAGGCGCCAGCCACGTACACCTGAGCTGGCGGGTTCGAATCCAGCGCCTGGGCCCGCCAAACAACAATGATGGCTGCAACCAAAAAATGGCCAGGCGTTGTGGCGGGTGCCTGTAGTCCCAGCTACTTGGGAGGTGGAGGCAAGAGACTCGCTTGAGCCCAGGAATTGGAGGTTGCTGTGAGCTGT
>CAUYON010209553.1:0-16182 GCA_963573935.1 Arctocebus calabarensis | reverse complement strand
AAAAAAAAAAAAAAAAAAGTATATAACTTTAGTCAACTTGCAGAAAGTATATATAAACAGATTAAAATAAGTTCTTTAATGACTTTAGATTTTGGAGAAGTCAGAGGAGGGTCAAATGTAGGAAAGAAAGAAAAATACTGTTATCTTCATTGCACCAATTAAATTTCCTCTACCACGTGCCTAGGATCCTTTCTTCTCTAAGATGAAAAAGTTTTGTCAAAAATCACACTAGGAGCTGGCACAGTGGCTCATGCCTGTAATCCTAGCACTCTGGGAAGCCTGGCAAGTAGATTGCCTGAGCTCAGGAGTTCAAGACTAGCCTGAGCAACTGAACGACTTTCTCTCTACTAAAAACAGAAAAACTAGCAGGAGCTTATAGTCCCAGCTACTTGGGAGGCTGAGACAAGAGAATCAATTGAGCCCAAGTTTGAGGCTGCTGTGAGCTATGATGCCACAGCACTCTACCCTGGGTGACAGAGACTGTCTCAGAAAAAAAAAGAAAGGAATAAAGTCACACTAAGAAAAACAGTAATTTAGTATAAAACTGAGAATCATGTTTAATCTACATGCAAAAGGAGGTTTTTTATTTCTTCAGGAAAAAAGGATCCCTATCTCTAGTATATGAATATTTGATACTAACAAATTTATTCGAGCATGAATTCTGAATCATTAGCAGAATATGATCTGAACGTGTTGTTCAAGGAAAGTTTTATATCCTTTTTCTCAGCTGCCTTTTATAGTACTTATTCTTGGTAGTTACAAAATAAACAATTGGCCTGTCAACATTATTGTTTACCTAGCAAATTAAAACATGATTTTAGTTGTCGACCAGTACTATATTTTTTCATATTTAACAAAAATTTACAAGTCTAAATTAGAGTTTTGGTTTAATTACTACAATAATGACTTGCTACCTGGTGCCAAGCTTATGCAGCTTAAAAATTCTCAAATCTTCATTTAAGATCTATTATTTTACATTTTTACTATTAGTAATTATGTTCATAAAGGCACTCAATTTGGAGATAATCCATTAGAATTTCCCTCAATATTCACCTTAGTCATAAAGTTACTAATGGCCTTTACCATAATTACAAAATTAAAAAAGAAAAAACTCTGCTACAACAAAGGCAGCCAGCAGAGGGACTAAAAGTTTACTTTTGCCATTAGCAGAATAAATTCATGTTCTACTCTCAGTGGTTCTTGCCATAAAGAAATCCAGACGTATCACTAGAAAATACAATGCACAGTATAGTGTTCTGCCTTTAGAGCTATTTACTAACAATAATCTTTATCACTTAACAAAATTGATTTCAATATTGATTAAAAGCCTCAAGTAAGAGATGTGCTGTAAGATACTATAAAGTAAAAATTTTCACTTCACTTAAAATTTCCTATTACAGGTTTTCTCGACAATTATCATGATGTTAAAAAATTTCAATGAAGGCATGAAATGTGAATAAGAAAATCAAAATAATGTAACTAAAGTAAGCTGATATCCACTAGAACCTATTTTTGCAAAGAAAATGCTTTTGAAAATGTTACAATTAGACATTTTGAAAAGATATGTTTGACCCAAGAAACTGAAAGTGTAGTGAGGAGAGCAAGTCCAGAAGCTGACTGTGCTGCGCCCTTGCACAGCCACAACTACCGTGGCTAAACTCAAAGGAGCGCTGATGTGGGACCAAATGCTCAGGTTTTCCTTTAGGGCACGGCATTCCACCACGTGTGCCAAACGCCTTTCTGTGTGATGATTTTCTTGCGGCAGAAGGCTTCTACTGAAGGGAAATGGGCACCGCAGGTCGCTAGCTCTCCGGCGTGGGGACAGCTCTGGCTAACCCACAGCGGCTAAGAGCTCTGCTACACGCCAGGAAAGCGACAGCCAAGGAATTCAACAGGGGAGACGTTAAGATGGAGATCCCTGGGTCACACCTCATCAACAAGCAAAACCACCAAAAACTTCCAGAAACAGCTTGTGTCAAGTGAACAACAGCAACAAGGAAAAACGCTAAAGGCTAGAAAGAGCTGCCACAAGAACTTGAAATACCACCTCAGTAAATATTTTCATACATACACTGGACAAGTATTTCACAAGATTATCGTTAAAATTTTGGTAGTGATTAAACTGCTAAACAAGGTGATCTGTAGGTTCCCCTTTTTAAAGAATCTGTAAAGAAAGAAAACTATTAAAAAAAAAAAAAAAGAAATCTTCATTATCTATCCTGTTTCCTTTACTACCATAGTTGAGAGGTGACAATATGTTCATCTAAAATGAAAAACCACCTTATATTCATTTAGAAATTTTTTCTGACATTTGGCTATGTGAATTTGTCAAAATTCAGATTCTATTAAAGCAAACATTAAAAATTGAAACATTAGTATAAACATAATATTCTTTCTTTTTTTCTTTTGAGACAGTCTCACTATGTTGCCTTCCGTAGAGTGCTGTAACATCACAGCTCACAGCAACCTCCAACTCCTAGACTTAAGCGAATCTCTTGCCTCAGCTGGGACTATAAGCGCCCACCACGACGCCCAGCTATGTTATTTATTGTTGTTGCAGTTGGCCCTAGGAGGGCTCAAAAACCCACCAGCCTCGGCCTGTGTGGCTGGCGCTATAACCACTGTGCTACAGGCGCCAAGCCTAAACATGATATTCTTGTATTTTATGCTTATTTCTGAAATTGTTATCTTAAGATGCAGTGTACATCTAAAAACTTAGTAGTCATAACTTTACTATAAAACTATATACCGCTTAACTATACAAAACAGGGAAAGATTCTTTTAATACATGCTTTGCAGAATCAACAATATGCAATAAATAATATTCTTTAGATCAGCAGTGCTTAAATCTCAAACCTGCACATCACCATCAGAAGAACTTTTTTCCATGTCTACTTATTTACATAACGTTTTATTTAAATCAATTCCATTCTTTATCTTCAAATGACAGCAATATGATCTGTGAAATCAGTTTTGATATGCTAATTACATTTGTCAATTCAATAATCCATTGTCATGAATAACTGTTAATTATTTTAAAAGGTAGGGAGGTTCACAGAATTATGGAATCAATACACAACTAGTTAATTACACATTCCAAAAATAAATATTTAAGTCAATAAAGACTTGACAGTAAAATTAACATTCCAAGGCTAAACTGTAGTTTGATGATTGTTTTAAATGTCAGCAAGATTACTTTTATTTTTAAAAATCTCAAGTGGTATAGCCTAAGTGAGTTTTTTTACGTCAAAGTCTGAAAAATTCATCTTAACAAATTGGTGCTTTTAAAATATCTCTATCTACCAAAATCCCCTATATGTAAATATCCCTGAAAGAGTTATTAGAAGCTGATTAGCTATGGTTGCTTCTGAGAAAAGGAACAATTGTGGAACTTTTCATAATACTTCAACTTTTTTTAAACCATGTGCATTTATTACACATTCAAAACAAATACTCTTGAAAATTAAAATGTGCCTAGTATCCCAAAATAAAATATTTAAAAAACCTGCTAGTGTGTATAAATCTAGTAACTCAAAATACATTAAGGTCTCTAACTACAAAAAAAATGTTCAAATCCTACATTAAATATATTTTTAGTTTCAAGTAATTCCATTATTCAATTGTGTATCAATACAACACCTGTAAGTCAACCATATAATTCCTTATTTTAAAAGTGTTAACAGTATTAAAAACAGAATAATAAGACTTGAGCAAGAGTAGGGGGAAATTCATATACAGAATGTACAAAAAACATATTAATATATGTATTAAAATTGTAATGCTCAAGTCACATTTGACATCTATAATTACAAGAGATACAACATATGTTTATACAAGATAACAAAGGTTATCAGTATATATTGAGTATTACAATCTTTTTTTCCTTGCTGAAAATATATATACATTTGGGGGCACCCTTTGTTTTATTTTAATAAATGACTAAGGAACTCCATCTAGCAATCTAACTTAAATAATAGGCCAAATAGTAATAATGTCAGAAATACTAACGGCCATCATAATAACTGAAGAATTACTAAATTTAACTTTGTGAAAAAAATTGGAGAAACTCAGTAACTGATAGAGCTAAAGTATAGCTGCAAAAGACAAAAATATAAATTTAATATATATGAAATATTAACATTCATAATATTTAGTTTGAGTTTTATATTTGAACTGGAGTCTAAGGTTTAAAAAAGATTATTCTAAAAAATAAATTAGCTTTAGCAATAACTAAATAGTAGCAGGAAAATAGTGCTTATGCCAGCATTGAAAGAATGAGGGTATCAGAAATATGGACATAATTTAACTTAAGAAATACTAACATTCTAAATAAAGAATCTAATGTGTATATTATGCTATATTATACATTACAATCATATTGATTGGATAATATTAACTTGGGGAAAAATTATTTCAGTAAAGCATTTAATAATAAACATGGCTGAAATATTTAAGTAAAAATAAAAAAGCCAATATGCAAATACATTTTCAAAGACTGATGAATGAAGCTACATGGCAATAATGATACAATTTAATCTGACCTCAACAAATGTTCCTACTCTCTTGAGATTAATCATCTCCTTGGGCTGTTGATGTCTAAAAACATCTACAGATACTACATTTGCAAAAGACTAGTGGAAAGTCACACCTTGAAGACACAACACTGAACTCAATTCTATAACCTCATGACAAGCAGACTCTGAATGTAGGAAAAAGAAGATTCTGATACTTGCTTCTGAAAATCCACACTGTGAATATGCTCTCAAAACATTCAATTCCCACAAACGAATTTTATAAGACAGAATTCTATGACAGACTTCTACATAAACTGGGGAAAGAGTATACAATTGAAAAAGAACTGACTAAAAAAATGCTTCAAATCAGGAAAGTCAGTAATAAAACATTAAATTTTTAAAAGGAAAAAAAATCTTGATAAACATTGAGAAAAACTGACAGTATATTATTTCCCATACGCTATGGGTGAAGGCCAACCTGATAACAACTTAACTGATTATAGAGATTCGTTTTAAGGAGCCCTGCTTCTTTAAAACCTGTGTTTTAAAAAACAAAGAGTAAGGTGAGACTAACCCAATTTCACTAAGATTTTTTCAGGACGAAATACTTCAGTATTCTACAGATACACTATATCAATATATGTACTTGAATAAAAGTTGCTAGGAACCCATTCTTGCTAAATTCTGATTCAAACATGTTGATGATTGTGCCAAATACCTTCAACGGCTTATAGATTTCAAATTTTCAAAATAGATGACTTTTGCAACAACGTACTATTTAGGCCTATGCTTTTAAAAAATTATTTGTGAGCCTTTCTAACACATACAAATCCCCCAAAGTTTTTACCCTGGAAGCGTGCCTCCTGAAGAAGCAGATGTCGCATGTGGACTCTACATGCTTCAGAATGTTACCATAGCTTATGAAATGGAAACTCTGAGAACACAAGATACCCCATTTTTACTTTAGGATTTGCACTTAATATAGTCACACTTGGGATTATCCATTACCCATTCTGGGTTAAGAGGAAACAAAGATCTTTTATTCTTTCTACTTTATCACACAGGCCTAATCTTTTGGATGCGATCTCCTGGTTTTTCTAACTTACCAGTTTGAGAAATGGAACTACATCACTAAATTAAAAATTGTACATTCACTGTTACCGGAAAAGGACATAAATGATCAAGAACCATTACAACTAAGGAATTACCACAGGTCCCCCAAAACATTACTTTGCTAATTCCTGAGAACCCAAAAATATTGTACCTTGTAATTATCCTGCACACTAAGCCCTTGTGAACATCATCTACCTTCAATGGCAGCCTAACCTTTCACAGTGCGTACACTCATATTCAATCATCTTCAATTCCTTTTTTAAAATAATTGATTATTTTTTATTCTAATTCTGTTTAGACATTTGAAGCACCAAACCCCAAAATAACCACAAGACCTTGCTTTTAAGACAAGGGAAAGTTTTCTTTTAAGATGTCAACATCAATCTTTTCATTTACTATTTATAAACTGTATCACCTAAAAGAGAATATATACAATTGCTTTTCCTCACATGCCTAGAACTATTTTCACGTTCGTAACATTTTGTAGAGGATACAATCCTTTCAAGGATGAGTCCCACACTTTATGTGGGCAAAACTAGTGGGTGGAAAATACTCAAGTATCATATTCTTTTAAGACACATGTAAAACAAGCAATAGCACCAAAAACCTGTGATGGTAATAGGACTGCTCGCTGGACTGACCTAAACGTGTCCTCTAGTTCACCACCAAGTCTCTTAACTATGAGATTTTAAGCTCAAGCCCTCGTCATGTACAATTTTATCTCCGAATATATCAATAATCAAATTTCAGGGCAGTGCCTGTGGCTAAGTGAGAAGGGCGCTGGCCCCATATACCAAGGGTGGCAGGTTCCAACCTGGCCCCGGCCAAACTGCAATAAAAAAATAGCCAGGTGCTGTGGCGTGCGCCTGTAGTCCCAGCTACTCAGGAGGCTGAAGCAAGAGAATCACTTAAGCCGAAGAGCTGGATGTTGCTGTGAGCTGTGATGTCACAGCGCTCTACTGAGGGCGACAAAATGAGACTGTCTCTAAAAAAAATAATAAGAAGAAGAATCAAATTTCAAATCATAGTATGCCCTTAAAAACAAAATCTCACCAAGGCTTATCTTATGTTTCTTCCCACACAATCTACACAACAAAGGCATCATATATTTCACATTTGACATTTCTCCTAGACAAGAACATACTCCCCTAGACTCCACAATTATCACCAACTTGAATTCTAAAACATGCAACACACAGCCCTAGAAATGGACTCCACTCTCAACTTCCTCAAAGAACCTTAAAATCTGTCTTTGCTTTAGAAGTCAAAAACATAGTTGCTTTCTTCAAAAAAAGTACTCACTGTTATGGAATCATTTTTAGAAAATAATCTGCGATTTCATCAGTCTTCAGTGATAAGAAGAGAAAGGATTTTCAGAGCAATCTATATAGTTTGGGTTCAAAACCAAAAACTACAGTTCTCTGTGGCAAACTTCTACCTTCGCAGTGAGGCTCTGCCCCTACTGCCTTCCCACCTTTCTTTTAGCATTGGGCCCCCACACGGCAAAGGTCCCGAGAGAGCACAACTAGCTTAAAAACCCCCATTGCCTAGTGATGTCTAAACATTACTGTCTGCGTAGGGCTAGGCTAAGTGTGTGTGTCTTAGCTTTTAATAATAAAAGCTTCAAGTTTTAAAAATTTTAAAAATTCTAAAAACAGAAAGCATCTTGTAGAATATGGATAAAAAGGTATTTTATATGTTTATATTTTACATTAAATGTTACTACAAAAGATTCAGAGCTAAAAAAAATTAAGTTTACCAAGTAAAAGGTACAGTAAAAGCTAAGGCTTGTATGTTATAAAATGTTTTTAAATAAATTTAGTGTGGCCTAAGAATGCAGATTTATGAAGACCACAGTAGTGTACTCCTAGGTCCTCGGCTTTCATATTCCCTCAGCACTCACGGACTCACCATGCGAAGTTTACTGTTTTTTATCTTTTGTATCATGTATTTGCTATCCCTTCTGCATGTTGAAATACACACATACTCACCCCTGTGTTCCAAACGCCCCTCACTCCAGAGCAACGTGCTGGGCCTGCTGCACGTCCAACCTGTGAGCAGCAGGCTGTGCTACTATGGCACACTTGACGGTGTTCCCACAAAGACAGAATTGCCTAACAACACACTTCCCCATTGTTAAATGATGCATGACTGTATGTTGTTATGGAACCACCATAACTTAGCTTTTGTCAAAGGTTTCAGATTATAAAGCTTCTATCCTGTGAAGTGTTTACCATAATATTGGGGATGACAATAGTCATTACCAAATGAGCTCTTACCACAGGCCAGGTAGGCACTTTACTAGGTGATTAACAAATACTATTACTAATCCTCACAAAACTTTTCAAGATTGGTATTACCACCGTTTTGCAAGTGAAAAACTTTATGCCCAGAGGTTAGGGCAACCGTCAAGACAACATAAGCCAAGGAGTGGCAAAGTTATGAAGCACAGCCAGCTCTCATACAAGCGTTCATTGTCACCACACTGCTCAGAAAAAAGGTAAAAAAACTTCTACGGATCCATAATTTCAATCTTTAAATCTTTAAAATTCACAGAATGTTAACAGGTGTATTAACAATGATAAATTATGCTGCAGACCACTCAATCTTCATCATGCGCAACGCAAGTCCTTTGACCACATTCATCTAATGGGGAAACTGAGGCAGACAAGTTACATGACTTCCTACATCAGGGATGGAATAGAAATCCATAAACCAATTGGATTTTTCTGAGTCTTAAAACATAATGTTAGAAATTTTCAAAATTACCTTAATTCAAAAGGAAAATATGGTAGTTAATTAGTTAAAAAACTGTCCAGGGAAAATGTTACAAATGTAGGTGGAGTACTGGCTGTCACACTACACTGGAAAAGCTGATTAACAAAGTTAATAGCTCTGTATTAACTGTATCAGAAACTTAAACTATGAAGTACAAAATCAAAAAGTGCCATTAAATATGTACGTACATTAGAATCTAGGCCTCAATATAATTATGGCATAAAATACTGTCAACTATCCCTAACATTCATATTCTTACTTTTTTCCAAACAAGGAGGAAGAAGAAATCCAACTAAAGCAAATATTATTAACAAATCGTATTTAGATATAGTGTTACAACAAAAGCTAAATGTAACACAGTGACAAAAGAAATGCTCAGTTTCCAAACAGGAATTGAAAGAATTCACATTGTACTACAGAACTATACACAAAATCCAAAAGGGCAACTCACAGTGAATGGTTATAATGTTAAATAAAATGTTAAGTAATATCCAAACTACTAATAAAATCTATATAACTATACTATCACCAATCATAATCTTTTAAAATATTCGATAAATGATAAGAAATTAAGCATTTTAACCATTCTGGGTCTTATTTTCTTTACCTATAAAATGAGAAAGATGGAGTAAACTTCTAAAATAACTTTCATTCTGAACTCCTATATAACAATAATCATAATAGAAAAAAGTCTAATGAAAAGTTGTTAATAGATGCAACATCTCAATTTTTTTCAGAACTATAAACAGAAACTCACTAGGCTTCACATTTAGGATTTGCGTCTAATCACAATAAAAATGCTGAGGGAGGGAAGAACGATAAGGTTCTAAAAGAAAAAGCAAAAAAAGCTAAGAAAAATCTAGCATTTGGTTTAGAATCTGGCAACCACTGTTATGATATATAGATTAAATCACAAGGATTTGTTGGGTGTGGTGGCTTCCAAGGAGGATCACTCCAGCCCAGGAGTGTTTAAAACCAGCCTGGGCAACATAGCAAGACCTCATCTCTAGAAATTTAAAAAATAATAATAATTTTAGAGTATAAATTTGAGTGAAGTTTGTAATAGCCAAAAATTAAGACACTTAATATAGTAAATTACAAAATATTGTGTAATTTCTTTGGAGAAACCAAAAAGATGACTATGAAATAAACACGGCTGAACAATCACGTTCGCTAACTCTGACCACAAATGACCTTAAATTAAATCTATTCAAAACACTTAGGTAGAATTTTTTCATTCAAATATTAAATTTGTCCCTAACCTTTTAATTTCTAGCTGTGTATCATTTAACACATAATTACTGACATTCTTTCAAATGAGAAGACAAAAGTAAATTTTTCTTCTGTAAAGTTCAATCTAGGGCAGCACCTATGGCTCAGTGAATAGGGTGCCGGCCCCATACACTGAGGATGGCAGGTTTGAACCTGGTCCCAGCCAAACTGCAACAAAAAAGTAGCCGGGCATTGTGGTGGGCGCCTGTAGTCCCAGCTACTTGGGAGGCTGAGGCAGGAGAATCTGCTTAAGCGCAAGAGTTTGAGGTTGCTGTGAGCTGGGTCCCCATAGCACTATACTGAGGGCAACATAGTGAGACTCTGTCTCTTACAAAAAAAAAAAAAAAAGAATGCCATGAAGGCTATGTTAAACAGTCTGATGAAAACATTTCAGATTGTGTATGAAACCAGCACATTGTACCTCTTGATTGCACTAATGTATGCAGCCGTGATATAATAAAAAAAAGTTCAATCTGTGACTTTTGCCTTTTATACCTAAGATGTGATGTCAATCATGTCTGTAAAATACTGTTTTATTTTGTTTTGTTTTTTTTTTTGAAGGATTATGACCAGGCTATTTTGGTTATTTAGAAAACAAAGACTTAAAGGATAAAATCATGAAGAAATATTGTGTCAAATATTTTGAAAGAAAATTTACGTCTTGAAATATTTCACCTAAATTACTACTTTTAAATGCTCAATAAGAAATAAATCATACGCATTTTATGCTACTTTGAGCTTACTCAAATTTTATTAAAATATACCTTAATTTACCCAACTCTCGTAATCCTCAAACATCCCTTGCAAAACAAACTTGTGTAAATCTCATCTTAACCACAGTAGGGGGAGCTCACTAATTGAAAGAATCCTCAATGTGCTTTTGTTACCTAAATATTCCTACAAAAAATGGCTTTGTGACCTATCTGCTGTTCGTATCTGGCTGTTATTTAACATACTCTTTAAAAAATACCATCCCTATATTTTATCACGTTTTCATTTAACATCTTTCTTTAAAAACACCCTCCTATGCTTATCAACTGCCACTGAGCCAATTGTGGGTACAAAGGCTTCATTATTGCCAGTTTGGAGGAAGGAGCAGCAGAGGCGCTGGGTGCTGATGTGACTGCCAACATTACATGTTACAGAGTGATTCAAAGGCAAGGTCAAGACTTAGATTCCAATTTCCACGTTTCTAGCCACTGCCCTTCTTTTATACAGTGAGGATAGTGAAAAAAAATTAATCAAGTTTAACTGTCAAGTCTTCTCTCCACCAATAACAATTATTGAAAACATCTTTTAGGAGGCTTTAAAGTTTAGTGCCTTGGTGAGGCCTATGGCTCAAGGGAGTAGGGCACCAGCCCATTATGCCAGAGGTGGCAGGTTCAAATCTAGCCCCTAGCCAAAAACTGGAAAAAAGAAAAAAAAAAGTTTAGAACATTTCCAAGACCATTCAAAGAGAAAAGGGCAGTTTCTTCAACTATGCCGGAAAAATTGGATAAACTGAATATACACATGAAAAATAATGAAGTTGGACCGTTAACTCAAAATAGATTAAAGACCTAAACATAAAATCTAAAACCATAAAACTCTTAAAATATACAAGAAAATCTTCAATGACATTGGATTTAGCAACCATGACATCATAAGTACAATAACAAAAGCAAAAATAGATAAAAATGGATTACACAAAATTAAAAACTTCTGTGTATCAAAAGCCACAATGGATTGAAAAGGCAATCCACAGAGTAAGAAAATATTTGTAAATCATGTATTTGATAAAGGGTTAATACCCAGAATATATAAAGAACTCCTAAAACTCAAAGAAAACAAAAATACTCACCTTAAAAATAGGCAAAGGACTTGAAAAGACATTTCTCCAAAGACAGTATACAAATGGCCAATAAGTGTTATGTTGATGCTCAACATAAAAATTAGAGAAATGCAAATAAAAACCACAATGAGATAGCACCTCACACCCACTAAAATGATTAATAGCGAAGAAAAACAGATAATAGCAAGTGTTGGTAAGGATATAAAGTGTAACCTTTGTGCACAGCTAGTGAGAATGTAAAACAGTACAATAGCTATGGGAAACAGCATGGTATTTCCCAAAAACAAGGAAAAATGGAATTACAACATGATCCAGCAATTTTTCAGGGTATATGTCCAAAACAAATGAAAACAGGATCTTGAAGAGATAGTTGCACACCATTGTCCACTGCAGCGCTATTCACAACAGCCAAAGGGTGGGAATAACCCACATGACCGTCAGTGGGAGTGGAGATGTGGTCTACACATACAATGGGATATTATTCAGCCTTAAAAAAGGAAAAAAATCCTGACACTCTATACAATATGGGTGAGCCCTGAGGATATTGCCCTAAGTGAAATTACCAGTAACAGAAAGACAAGCATTGTATTATTCCACTTATATGAGGTATCCAGAGTAGTCAAATTTGTAAAAACACAGGGGCTGGGGAGGAAGAGGAAATGGGGAGTTACTGTTTACTGGACACAGTTTCAATTTTACAAAATGAAAAAGTTGTGTTGGTTGCACAACATGTTGTCAATACACTTAGCATTACTAAACTGAACACTTAAAATATGGTTAAAATGGTAAATTTTATGTTATGTGGTTTTTAACAAAATTTAAACTATTTTAATTAAAGGACTTAAAAAATTTACAATACCATTCACCACTGTTTTTCCAGTTCACTTTAAGCATAGTAGTATGTTCACTTATAGTAATGTGCTTTCATTTGCAAATATGAAATACAATAGCTTAGTTTATACCAAACTATTACTAATACATTTGTTGACAGCTTAAGAGAAATGAAAAACCCAAAAGGGAACCCAGTTTTCACTATTTCACCTACCAACCTTCAAAGCCTATAGTTTTTACTGAGTACTAAATGGGTACCACTTGGGTAAAGGTAAAAAAGTAGGATCCAATAGTAAGTAATTTACCTGGATTATCTGCCAAATTCACAAATAGACCTTTATACTCAAGAATAAAACTGACTAAAATTCTACCTAAGGCTCTCTCAATTTGATCTTACCCTAAAAGGCACCATTTCTTCAACAAGGTTAACACTCACTGTTGGAAATCCTCAAAAAATTAACCACACATCTTATCTCTTTTAGGATCTGTTAAGGATTATCTTCACCAAGGGCACACAGTAAGATACATGCCCTTCTAAATCCTGGAATGCTGTCTAATCAGTACTAATATATTGTGTAGCAGGGGTGTGTACTCAGGCCAGGGAAAAAAAGGACGCATCACAGCCCAGAGTAAGATTTAGCAGCTAAGCCTAACTAAAACCTAACTTTAAAAAAGAAAAAAAGACAATATTGAAAACACTAATGGAAAACGGGCGATTTGAAACGAAATGAAAATAAATTGATCCACATATAAATCTTTAATCAGACTTCTAAAACTTTATGCATTTCCTAATTTTAGATATTAAGTCTGGTTCAGATTTTTCAGTGGCTCTCAGGATCAGCATTTGAAGCTGTTGAACACATGAAAAAAATGTTATCAAATTTATCTGCAATGATAAGCAATTTAATAAGGTCTACTACAAAGAGTGACTACATGGTCCATGACTGTACCAGCAAATGGTATTGATTATCAAAATTAAATATTTATAAGAACTTCTATAGGCACAGAATTTCTCAGTAGGGCATCCAAAGCGATTGAGGAAAATTGTCAAGATAATCATTCCTTTTCCTCAGCTACTTTAACTTCAATCCTGATAGAAGCCTTGCTAATAATGCAAAGATATTTTATTTGTAGAATGCTAACTAAATAAACAAATGGAATACAGATACCCATATTCTTGTAACTGGTTATGGAAAAGCACATATGAGCATGTGCATGTACACAAGATGGATTATCTATGGAATATACAAACACTTATAAAAACCCATTGACCCCTATTTAGATACTAAAGAGAATTCACTGATTTAAATAGTGGTTTAGATGCTCTATAAATTGGGTATGTTCTATCTTCTATGTAACTCACTCTCATTTCCTTCAACTACTGAGATTATATACAAGTATTTAGCATCATGGGCTCCGCAGATGCCAGTACAGAACATGAAAAGGGGAGCATATAAGTCAGAACACTGAGGTTACACAACAAAGATATTCACAGAAAACAGGATACAAAAGCACTTTTACAAGGAAAACGAATGTTTAGTATTAAATATGTGACGTATCTAAAATTTCTAATTATCTCTTGTAAATAGAAAATATTCATGCTTCAAGTCAGCAAGGCCAACAGTACTATGATGAAAAAAGTCTTCTGCAAAGATGTTTTCTTCTAATTGAACACTTTACTCAAATAATCACTTTCATTTGGAAATTGTGCTTTCTTATTTTAATGCCAATTTCATTTTTATGTGCCAATCAAGACATAAGCATTAATACTATGCTTTGCATCCTTGCTTAGTCATCAAAATAATGGAGAAGTATTATTCCTTCCTGTTGTTGAATGAAAATGTATAAACCCTGACATCCACATCCCCATCTTCAGGCTCTTCTCTCCGTCAAATTATTAACAGCACGGCAGCACCACCCTGCCCTCAAACTTTTTGTAAGCTTTACAAACTAGTACTAAGTGTTCTCTGGTGGAAGACAGCAGCTGAGAAAAGGAACACACAGGAGTTACCAATGCCCTCACAGCCTCTCCATTAGAAGCAGTTCTTTTAAGGAAGCACCCTAAGAAATATTTTCAATAGGTAGTAAGTAAGAGGTGAATGTGTATAAATGCTGGGCCCACTTGTGAAAAGTGATGCAGAAAAACAGGAAATCAATAGTTCTGCTATACACTGACAACTGACAACCCAATAAGATAACCAGATAATGGCAAGTTTTAAACTTCTTTGAGCACTTAAAAGTTTGGGTGAAAATCTTAATCAATAAAATATGGTATAGTATACATATAACAAAGTATGAAAGTGAAAGAGATTATTTTACAGCAACAAACCAAAAAGTTCATGGTAAATCTACCTAAATTACTGAGCTGCAAAATGAAGCACCACAGAGAAGGAAAAAAATAAAAATATTAATGTGGCAAGAAAAAACATTTAACTAATGTCAGCAGTTCACTGTGGTAAAACGAGTCTGAATTGTACATTCTAAATGCTGCAGGACTAAATTCAACCATTTCCAAAGATTCTTACCCCTGAGAAATAAAGCATACAAATTTCTAACACAAGGGACCAATTCAGTTTTCCTCTACACAAAGAATTTCCCTGAAATGTGTAAAACTCATGACAACTGGGGACTATGGGAACTATGGGAATCGGGAAAAGAACACAACATATACTTAAATACAGAAGAACCTCTGTAAATAGATCACCCAAGGGACTGGGTCAACATACAGAGGCTGGTCAACCAAAGGAACTAGGCCCCCGTACTAATACACACTTGTGCGTATCTATTCTATGAATATTAGGTCAATGTAGGGAGAGGGTCAATTGTGGAGGTTCTACTGTATATCAATTACAGTAATAGTATTTTGGACAACTTAGTAATTGAACTCCTTGAGAATGATGTTTCTTGCTTATGTAACATAACATTCTTCAGTGATCTTGTATTTCCAGGATAGCAAAAAAGTTATGAGGAACAACCTTGCTTTATTCCTTAGTGAACCATCCTGTGATAGCTTGTCTCAGCCTCAAATAAAATGCAATCAAGGGACCTGAGGAAATTATAAAAGGAAGAGTTCTTTCATATTTTCCAGACAGTTCTTCTATCTAAGGGTTTGGAGTTTAAAAAACTCTAGACCTACAATTTAATTCACAATTCTTCCTGCAAGTTTGTGTATACTGCAAAAGAGAAACCTTAATATACTCAGCCAGGGCACTCTAATGAAAATCTTACCTTTCAGGATATACATGCAATATGGTTGAATTAAACCTAAATGCAACAACCTGAACTCCAACATTTTTAGACAGAGATCACAAATCATTGGTGTCTGTAACTCACTAAACAGGTGCACACGTGGCTGTGGGTAGAGTATAGAAGTAACTGAGTTTAGTGACGCAGGGTGTTTTCCCTTTTGTATCTTTAGTGAACTTCCAAGGGATTAAAAGCAAATTCATGCCAACTTTACAGCAAAGAACTGAGATTCTAATTCTGACTACGAATTCGTTTTAAAAGGAAAAAACGAGGGATGTGACATCAGATATAACAGGATGAGAGCTTCTCTTTTGTACTGTGTGCATTTTGTACTTTAATCTGAAATGTTTTATACTTGATTTTCATGTCATATAGTTTTTGGACTGGACTGTGTTTTTCCACAAAAATTAACTAAGTAACTGTTTTGCCTTATTATTCAACCTACCTGCCCATAGTTGTCTATGCCAGTTACTAATCTATTTAAATTTAATAAATCAAAAGCTGTCCTTAGTGATTGGCCAAGAGTCGTAAGTCCTTCAGCCTGAAGGTTTTTCAGTTCATTCATAAACGTTGCATGGTTTTCTTTCCATCCAGCCT